>JAOBRC010482011.1:0-11712 GCA_027575255.1 Scolionema suvaense
TTAGTGATACATTCTGGAGTATCATTAACTTCGTTGTTTTGTTGTAAGTTTCATGATTTTGTTCCGATAATACAGTGATTTTATCATGTGATCTTCTTGCTAAACCTTCTGAGTCAGGCTATTATTGTATTGAGAAACAATTTGTTTTATTCTGCTTGAACTTGTCTGAGATCTGATCATCTTATCGATAATCAGAGTCATTGGTAGTAAGAAAAGAATTGTCAAACCACCGGTTCGAAGACTTAATATTTACTTTTCACCCTGGGTGTACATTTGTATTCGTTTCCTTCACTTGTAATTGGTTTGTTGGCATGAAATGTCTTGATCAGGGTCTCCATTTCACTTCTTCTTTTTTCTTTTCCAGCTTCCAGACTATGGTGCAGGTAAGTGAATATCCTATACTTGGGTTGACCGAATATTGTGTATCAATTCTCATCTTGCACCACTTTTATGTACTGTTCTGTATTTGATAGCTGAGGAGCAGAGATAGCTACTTCGTAGAAACATGGTAGAGACTTTGCTGGTTTTAGGTTATATTAGTTGAACTAGCAGGGCAATCTCCTTGTCTGTATTGACCAACACTCAGGATATGTGAAAAATTGAACTTTAGTCAGGGAAATCATCAGGGAATTTCATGGAAGTGTGCCCCAAACCAGAAAATCTGTGAAATTTCCTAATGATGCCCTTGTTAAGGACTTACCACATTCTTACTATTATATGTAGAATGTCTACTCTGCAACCTATCCTACAAAGTTTATGATCAATGTTTTAGGAGGAATGGAGTAGCAGAGAATTGGCCCATATAATTAAGGTGCAAAACTTGACTTTTACAGACTTAATTGAAGTTGAAGTTGGCTCATTATTGCCTTATCTGGGTTGTCTTGAAAACATGCAACATGTTTTTGGAGTGTGAAATAGGAAACAACAAAAAAGTGGAATTTATTTTCTCCTTCTACTGTTTCAGATACCTTCATGGAAGTGTTTTCAAGTAGTTTTTCCTTTGCTTTGTATATCACATTTCTGGAAGTATTTGAATCTGGATATTTGTGTAATTGATGACAGAAGGACTGTATGTGGTGCATCTGTCCATCATGTGCCAAAGGAAAATGCTACTCTCTTATTGCATCTTTAGTATTGTGTTGGATGTGTATAAAATTTTTTGTGATTTTAAGAAACTAAATTCACTGGTAGGACTGCAGTGCGAGTTTGACTGTAACATATAATGCAGGTGTTGATATGAATTTCTTGAAATTATACTAAGTTATAGTCCTTGAATGGTGACTGTTAAAAGGGTAAAAAATAAGGAAGCACAAACTTGAATCAAAGAACAGGTACAGAAACTTACAAAAAGAGAAATTTTGTACTACAAAGAAGGAGAAGATGGCAAAGGTGCAAGAAAGCATTCTTTTGATGGGTTTAATACAGAATGTGCTTAACATATTCCCCATTAGGATCCTTGATGTTTTGCAAAATTTCAGCTAATAAATATCTTGTGTTTTAAAAGTTGCGGAAGGATGGGACAGATTTGAGTCTGATTTTCTGCAGAGTGCTGTTGAAGTAAGCTTTTCTTAACAGGATCGTATCTGTTGGCTTCAGCCCCGGGGGCCCTCATCCTATAGTGAACCTGAAATATCTATCGTAGCCTACCCAATCAGCTTGTACATACTGTAAACCCAAACACCCTGTTGAATGATATGTCGTGCCTCAGAACCCGTTTAGCAAAGTCAGAGTTTTCTTACATATATAGAAACAATTTGTGTTGCTGCTGTTGTCGTAAAGTGGAGAGAGCTTTCGGCTTGAAGCTTTCAGCTAATTAGAGACGCACTGAGCATTCAGTATCAGTATTCTTGTTTGCCGGTATTCTTGTTCAAGTTTCCCAGCACTTCTTTCTTGGCATGTCTACTAGTTGATATAAAAAACTCGAACTCACCCTCTCCAAACTGCAGCCATGGTGAGTATGCTCCTATTGTGCACTTAGAGTGACCGGAGTCACGCCGCAGGCAGCTATCACGATATTCAACTGGTTGGTATTCCATTGGTGAAGGCTGCCATAGAAAATTGTGCCTTTGCCCAATGTATCACGTAGGCAAACCCACAAAATGAGGCTTTCGGATCAGTGCATTTCATTTTTGGAACTTCCTCCATCCCAGATATGGATCTTGTCAAAGCAAACATACAAGGGCGTTTGGGATATACTACCGTTCGTCCATGAAAATGCTTTGTGAGTCTCCTTCCTCAAGCCTGGCTGCATTGGCTCCAGGTTAGATTTTCCATCTGGTAGCTTTTCTTCCTCACAAGATTCCATCTGCGCTACACCCAGATGGGTTCGACCCATGTTGCGGACATAAGATCTCTGCTTGAAATACAAGCTGCTCCTCCACGAATGAAGGGCAGGGTTGAGTTTGGAACCTGGCAGAATAATGTGCTTTTCCCCCTTACTCGGGCACATCTGGTTTAGAAGAAGATTTGGTCACCTCTCAACGTTGCATTTAGTTGATGTGCAGGAACTGCCACATGCATGCATTTTCAGTAGACCCCCACCACTGTGTATAGTACCTCACTGGCTTAGAGGTCCCCGATATTTAAAATCCTTGGAAACAACGCCAGGCATTACCATTGTGTTTCGTGGTTTCATGTTGGCAGCAGTCTTGAACAGTAACAAGAAAAAAATAAAGAAGTCTGAATGAAGCACAGTATGTTTATTATGCAGTAATAAAGAGGTTTTTGTAGCAGCGGTTCTGTATCTCTATATTTCTTATAAACCTTCCAAATGTCACGTTCCTTAAAAAAGTCCCTATGTCAAGGACGTTGATCTAGTGAGTCAGATCTTGTAAGCATTTGCCTTTCATCATTGATTGCAGATATGTTTTGAGCCTTCTCCAATGAACAAAATAAAAGCTCGCTCACGCAATTTGTTACTGGTACAAGAAGGATCAATGTCGCAACTTTTACTACGTCTGATAAAATTCCTCTCTGTTACAGATAATGAGCATGTACATGTGACAGTATCAACTATAACCACACTGTTGCAGTCTGTCTCTTTTCTCTTTGAAATCTTAGGCCACTAATTGCATAGGTAATCAACTTCATCTCTGTTTAATGTTTTCAGTTTCTTCAGCTCCTCATTGTAAGGTTACAAGCATATAAATCTTTACCAGATGATGCAGATGAATTTTAAGTAATACAAAATACAACTGGGACTCACACGTTTGTCCTTTTTTCGATACAAAGGAGTGAGGGTAAAGTACTTGCTTATCTATGGAATTTGAAGAAAGATGATGTTTGGATTCTTTCAACAAAAATATTATCTAAATGGAAAATTTTGAGGGGGTGCCCTCAGTAGCCAAAAATTTGTCAGGGGGGGTGGCCTGCTTAATCAGAGAGGACAATTTCCTGAGAATTTTAGGAAAGACGTTCAATATTTAAGCGCTTTTTCTCTCCAAAATAGGGCCTAGTTGCTCAGGTACATAAGTTTATTCAATGTACTAAAAAGCCATAGCAGCACCAATCACAGTTCATATGGTTCTTGTTTATGTATACACATTAAGCCATTCATCGCCTTGTCTGAAAAAATGTTAGCTGGATCCCAGGGTCAAAATGGGTCCACGTTTAGGATGCTGGTGTTCTCATAATTCATGAAAATGTCATTGTTGCTGCTAGAAGCCTTTACACTCAATGATATGCATAGCCTGCTGGTAAAGATACCCAAATTTTCTATGGTACAGTCTTTAAATTTCAGTAGTTTTTTTGTGAAACTATGTAGCGAAATCAGAGGAATTGAAGGATATTTCATGAGGAAAATTTGCTGGTCACATGCCACAGTCTTCATATATAGTTTGTTTGACCTGATGAAGTTCATCAAGCAATCCCGGGATATCTTCACCTTCAGGTTACTGTCGCAAACTAAATGTGCAGCAGTATAGATTGTTTTCTGTTATATTTTTCTTCTTGTTTTCCAGCCTGATAAAACTAAGTATGGTAACCGTTATTCAAGTGACTACAAACCTGGCGATGGGTATGTGATTCATTTATTGAGAATTTTTTGTATTTGAGTTGTAGTAAAATATGGGTTTATCAGCTGTTTTTCCACTCTAACAGGTCTGCTGCACAGCCCAAGCTCATGTGTCACCTTGCTTGATTAGTCCGTTTCCTTTGGCCACAAATGTCTGTCGTAAGATATCAGCTAGCATTATTGGCAAATTTTCGCAGCATGGGTAATAAAATTTGAATAGTAATTCAGTAGAGACGAGACACACAAAGGCTTAACCTGTTCAGTATTTAGCTGGTGGTATATGGGCACTTGGTATAGACTGCACTATTCAATTTGATGGGCAAGCCGTTTCAATGCATACTATAATGTAGTGGAATGCAATTTTCATGCCAACATATCCAGATTGAGAGGAACTGTACTGCTCAAGAGGCTGGGAGCAGGCTAACCTTTTAGTGATGGCTTGTATTGCATGTGAAAGGCAACAGGTGTAGTCTCACCAGTCTTGTAGTTGAAAGGAGCAGCTTAGTTGGTTGATATTTTGCAGGCATCTTTATGAGCCACATCCTTCATTGAGGGTCATTCAATGCTGTACTATTTTAAAGGGATCGTTGGGGATTCTGTAAGCGAAACTTCCGAACATTCAAAGGTTGCAGGTGAATAAGACTATGTGTAAAGTATAACTGTGATCACTTGGAAAAGTTCAATGTGCCCTGATCATCATCACCTACCTAAAAAGCCTTCCAGTTTTAGATGTCAGTGTCTATGTTTCAGTATTATATATGGAGTTTACACAGGCTGACATTATAACATTGACGTTGCGAATTTGTTTGAATTATCATTTCATTCCGTACATTGACTTAAGTAGAACTGGGAAAAACTCGATGTCAATTTCATGAGATGCCTTAATCATATTCAAATACATCAGAGGCCAATCAAATTGCAAGGACTGTCCTTCGATTGCAAACATTTCCTGCTTCGACAAGTGTAAAATCGTATGTCAACATTTCATACGGTTACAAAGACCAACCATGGAAAAAAAGAAAGGTCTTTTCTATTGAAGAACTTGGTACATCATGGAACATTGAGGTCTCAAACTTGAGACAAGTTGTTCCAGAGCTGAATCTGTATAGTGATCTAATGTTAGTGGCAAATTGGTTCTTGCATAGCTGCCATAGCAAGCTGGCATGGATATTGTTGCTAGATGTTCAAATTGATTAGGGTCAAGTAGCCAGTATGCAGACACGTTTTTTTATAAACACTACAAGCACTCTTTCCCAAAACATCGCGCCTCCCCAAAGCTTGTTCTTGAGGTCCTCACCAATCAGCATAAATTCGTAGATGCACTTGGATAGATCCCAGACTTGGTTCAGAGAAATTGTAATCGGTATTACACGGACAGTGCTGCCTGTATGCGGGCACCTACTTTTGTCATAAATTATGGAGGAACAGCATACATTTGGTGGATGGAAAATATTTTGCCTTTATTATTAAGTTCTTGCGATGATCATGGCTCAAAAGTGGCAGCAAAATATGGAGGCATGGCAGTGCACAACCACATGCCAAACTGCAAAGTAAGAAATTTCTGGAAGGAAGCTACTTTTTTGAAAATCACTGAATTTCTCAGACTGTATCCTTTATTTCTCAAAAGAAGCATGATTCGAGTATTGCCACATTTGAAATAGCTCATGAACATGCCTGTAGAGAGTGCCGGGCATTGGGCATTTGTCCAAACATCACTCAAATGTCCCTCATGATCGTCCCATAGCCGTACAGTTTTGTCTCGCATACTTATTTGCTTCATTTTGCAATTGTCCGGCATGTATGAGGAATGCTAATGCTTAAATTGCTAATGATTTTCCGCACTGTACAGCCTACATCCAACAGCCAGAAGAACCAATTAAAAGGTTTTGTTTTGACAGCTGTTGTTTACATGCATGTCTTTCCAGACTTAAACAATACCTGATGAATTACAATAGCATTCCCCGTGGTGCTGCAGTCGTGGTGTGACAGAAGACGTTCATGCGCGATACTCATGGGAAATGTTTTGCACCTAAAAGATTTTTCTCGGGAGACCAAATATTCGTGTCTACAATGTGGAAATAAAGATGTTGCAATCGAGCGAATAAAGTCTGTTATTCTTCAGCGAGTAATTGACCAGTACAAATATAAGCTGCATCTCCGTATATGCGCATGCTCATGTTACTGGTTCTTTGCGTTAAGGAAACCCCACAAGCAAAGGATAACTTATTAAATTTCCACGTCACAAGAAGCCTTATATCCGATACGCAAAGCGTAATACTGGAGTAGCTTTTTGATCCCATGGTCATAGAACGGTTCGGACGACAGGCAAAGACCTTCGGGTGCCTGGTACTGGCCGTGTCTGCGTACTGGTGGTATTTACATACTGGCAGTGTCTGCATATTGGCGGTATTTGCATACTGGTGTTGTTTGCACACTGGCGATGTTTGCATACTACCAGTGTCCGTTTGCTAGTTAGTTTCCGCGTACTGGCGGCCTGACTCTATTGAAGTTCAATGCCAGTGTCACAAAGTCAACTTGCGTAAGCTCTCTATTCTTGCATACTTAACACGAGGAGGGAATCTGAGGGGGACAGATCATTTCTGAAGACATGATTAGCCAAGTGTTTAAATGAACACAATCTCATACATTTTTGTTTAGCAGATATGAAGGTCCTGGTGTGTTCAGCAAATGAGAGAAATTTTCATAGCAAATGGATACTTCGTTCAGAAGATATCCTATTCTTAAATTTTGAATTTTCTCATCACTTTTCCACTTGACGCATTCTCGTCCATAACACTCATTAGTTAGCAGGTAGTTAAAGCAGAGCAATTCAGTAGCTGCATAATCACTTTCAGCGTTAATCCTCATTATATATGCACAAGCTTGATTAACGAGAAGACTTGTGTGAATTTGTTTCTGGAATTATGGTGAAAGTATGCTCAAAAACAAAATATTATGGATCAATACGTAGCAGTTATAAGGTACTGATTGCTATCGGCAAATAAAAAAATAGGCGATTGTGTTCCTTTAATAGGTGGGGAATCGGAAAGCTTACTGTTAGATACTATAAGTCTGCGATAATTGTCACAAATTAAAATTGTTGATGTTCTTCTTTACACTAGAAAGTCAAACACAATATTAATTGGCAGAATACTACAAAAATGATCTATAAGGCAAGGAAGGGTAAAAAAATTGTTAGCAGCCTCTGTGTCCAGATGCATGAGCTGGTAAGCAAGCATGCATTGCATTTTTTATTTGAGTATGCTCTAAAGTTTTGCGAAGTTGATAAGAAATTCATTTGTCTTCACATTCTGGAAGCATGCGGTTTTATGGTTGTTATATTTGATAAGTGTCATGATCTTCTCTTGCAGACCTCCACAACCACCGCGTCGTAGAATGGGACGGATAGGAGGTATGTGTGGTTGTTGCAGATATGCGTAGAATAGTTGATATATAACAGCAGCAAAATAAAAATTAAGTACCATGGTAGGGCAGAGGAAAGCATTTTCCTGGTCTTCAATTGCTGTCCAGTAATTTTGATTTGATGTTTCTGGAATTAATGTCATTTTGTGGATTATCAAAGAACTGAACTTATATTTAAGGTGATGTATGACTATCACCAAGAGTGCTGTTTCCTTAGCTGCTTGTTCTACATGTCAACTTGGACCCACCAGATGGTATAATCTGTCACTAACTAGGCAGTGTATTGACTTTAAGTGCAGTGCACACCAATATTTGTATGGATTTTGTGGATGTTCAATAAGTGCTACTGATGTCCCTGTTTTCTTGGAAGCTCCAGAATGTCGTGTGCATGAACTATTGCTGTACTTGTTGCTTCATTCCTGTGCACAGGTGGGAAAATTTGATCACGCATATTATATTTATGCAGTTTCACAGATCACTATAAAGTCTTACTTGACATTCTCCCTTTTCTCAATTCCTGATAGCTATTCTGCGTCACAAACTGCTCAGCTCCCATGCCCTGGTGAATAAAACCTGCAGACAGATCGCTATAAATGCATGGTATTTGGACATACTGGTTTGAATTTGAGGCGAACAAAAGATTGTAGAGAGACGAGTTTCTAGCCTATAAAAATCTAATGTAGTTGGTCGTTAGCAGGCATATGTGAATTTGTTCAACCGAGAGCCTATTTTATTTTTCTTCTTAGGTGGTGGTGGAGGACCTGCGTCACCTGGTGCCATGCCTCCCGGTGGTGGATGAGGAAGGTTTGTTGATTTATTTGCTAGTGCGATTTGCGCCTTGTCGGTTTGTTTTTTTCTTGTCACATCCTTAGGTGCGGTAATGGAACGTAAGAAACTCGATTTGCTAAAATCTCACAAGCAATTTCCAGTTCGTACTCTCCAGTACGAAGTATTACGTGACTGGAAAGTGACTTTCTGTGTTAAAAGGGCAGGATGCGGCAGAACGGTTGAAATTAAAATTTTGAGATTATTTATGCAAAGTAGCAGCATTACCACTAGGTCTCTAAATCTGAAGTATTTCGGCCATAGGGTAGGGACTACCAATCAAAAGATATCTTCATCTTGATTCTCAATTCTTGATGTTCATTATCCTCCCCTAAATTCAAATTATAGTTAAACCTTTATAATTTCAATTTGCCAAAAAAGTATAAATACTATATGAAGATTGAGTTATAAAAATATTTGACTGATGTTGTGGTTGTTTGTACATTTAATAGAACTACCTTAAGGGAAGAAACTTTCACGGGAATTAATTTTCGCGGTCAATGCTGTCAGAGCATTTTGCGGGAATAAATGTCCGCTGCTGAACACTTTTCATAAATTTTTAGAAAGTTATTTCCACATCAAAACAACATTTTAGCATGCTGTACTTACTGTAAGAGATAGTCAACCTTCAAGTCAAAGGAAATTGATAAAGAATACATTATTTTTTAAGATTTTCTGTATTCTTTTCGAATTTATTTTTGCGGCTCAATGATGGATAAATTTCGTGGAAATTAATTTTCACAGTTGAGCATTTTCGAAGATAAAGCAAGGAATTTAATTTCGCCGATTTGCACAAAAACCACAAAATCAGCCAAATTTTCTTCCCGCAAAAATTTCTGCCCTTAAGGTAATTTTGCTCAAAATATTGACATTTATTTTCAGACGCCTATTGGATACTGTCCCTTTAAGTGTATTATCATATTCTTGTCAAGTGCTTCTGAAGGACTTCGGGTCTTTCCAATTGCTTATGAATGCAGTACTCATTACAAGACATTATCTGCATGCTTTCATAGCCAACAGAACTCTGCAAAAATTTATAAATTGAGTTTTCGTAAACAACGGCCGAAAGGAAAAAGTGGCTAGAAAAATCATTACTGCAAAGAACTCTTTTCCTCGATTCTATGATTACACGTAATAGCTTTTATTATAAGAAACCAGGGAAGGGTTCTGTACTGAAGGTTTCATAATGTTGTGGAGATTTTGGTTGTGAGAGTTTCTTAGTTGGTTTCTAAAATTCATTTTGGAGAACTTCAACTGAAATCAATTTTTCACTGGAACATGATGACCGAAAAGATGTAATACTGATTTTATTGCACCTTATCCTCAGTTAAAATAGATGAAAGAAACTCATTTTGAAATATCGTTATATGCAGCTAATTGGGATAATAATGAAAATAATTGGGATAGATAGTGTTTGGTCTGCTAAGAATTACAGCTAATTGCAGGACCCAAGCCGCAGTATGCTTGTAGATGTTATGCTAACAAGAAAAAACACGTATCCCAGAAGGGTACGTGTATTTTCCTTCGTGTAGCCAAAATCGTACAGAAGGCGCAACGTGGGATTTGATGAAGTTTGCTTGTACAAGGTACTTTGTAACACCTGCGTACTTACACAGTGCCGAGGTAGAATTAAGGTAATTCATAGGAATAAGATTGGGGTGCTCTTATATTGCTACCTTCTCTGCTATCTACATTTGGGTCCCGAAGAAAGTTTATTGCCAATGGTAGATGATTTAGATTTCCCTGCAATCAATTCCAATTTCATAGAGCCTGTCCGGGTGTCAAAATGATTGGAGTTAAAACATTTGAAATTCGTCATGTAAACTGTTCTTTTTCGGACTCTCGCTTTAGCGGACGTTTCCTGTACCATGAGGTCTGTCTGTCCTTCCATCCCTGCATTCTTGACCAAGTTTTTTCATAGATCGTTGCTCATTGGAGATTTCTGAAGTTCAGGATGAATGTGAATGTTGGTGATGAACCCAGATTTTAAAAAAATTGGTTCAACTTGCTGGCAGCCATTTATATCTAAAAATGACTATTTTTAGGATTTTAAAATCTGGTCTTTACTTTTTTGGAGTTTTTGGTGCAAAACTGTTGCACAGTAGCCCAGAATTTTTCATATTGACCATGTGCCATATCCTAAAATCTCTTGCTTGCCTTTGGCATGGTCATTTAATGTCCAAGAATGACCTTTTTGTTTTGTTTTTTTCTTTTTGATGTGTCAAGATTTGTTGATCATTTTTTTTTTTTGTTATTATTATTATTTTGTAATTTTTGTTGTGAAACGTAATAACGATTGTACTTTTGTTCTGATCCTTAGATCTCAGATCATGTAGTATAAGAAAAGTCTAGTCTTGTTCATCCTTGTCCTCACTATTTTTGTGTGTCGAAAATGGCTGTTTTCATGGTTTTCCAAAATATTTTGAAATCTGTTTATGAAGTTTTTCAAATTTTTTGTGTGAATATGGAAAGCTGAAGTAGTCATCATTTTCCATGTTAGGAAACCCTATTATTTGACCCAGGCTGCGGATCCACTGCATTTGAAAACATGACTTGTCTCTGACATACGGAAGCAACCATTATTCTTTTCACAAAAAGAGTTTGATAGAGCAGTGCGTCCACGTCCTCGAGTGCAAAAGCGTGACAATATTTTTATCACCTATCTTTTGAATTTAAGTCAGGTTTCAGTATTGCTTAAAAACTGATAGGAAATGTAGGAGCAGTGTAGGTTACGGCATGGAACATGTGTCATATCTGAGAAAACTGTTGCTCGTCGTGGGTGAGATTATTTAATGTCCTAAAATGGCCTTATTTGGGGTGGTTTTAGAGTATTTGAAGATCTTTTCATTATTATTTTATTTGAAACTTAGTAACAATTGTGGTTATATTATCGGGGCCAAATCTCATTAAAAGGTAGCTGACAACCCTAAAGGAGATTATTTTATTGCCCTCAGAGCAGACCTAATTGCCTGCTAACTGCAGAATTGGTAACAGCACAAGACTATTTGGTTTTGTCATTGTAACATTAATTCTAATGTACCCCCTGGCCATCCCACAATGCATTGCATGATGGCTATTTTTGAAAAGGCCTATTTTATTTATATTATAGATCATTTTTCGTGTCTTGAAAATCTCTGGGCAAAAATCGTCATTTTTCAAGGTGTCGTGTAATGAAAATAAGTAGCCTTCTTAGTTTATGATGTAACAGTTTTTATAGACCATTAGTGGCATTTCATTATTCCTTTGCATATTTCGACTCAAGGATCCAGGATTAAATTTGCTGGAGTGCACTAATTTCTCTGACCTGTTTAAGAACAATTTTGTAGGGACATGAGTCTCAGATATACCTAAAGATAAAGGATAATCTACGAACCTATGCAAAGTGATCCTCATCACAAATATTAGGACCAAAATGGCTATTTTATAGTCATGATGTTCAAATTTTGTGGAGA
>JAOBRC010482122.1:0-11710 GCA_027575255.1 Scolionema suvaense
TTTTTTTTTTGGGGGGGGGGGGTAATTTCTACCCCGCCCCTCTCATGCAAAATAGCGTTAAGAATCATGTCAACACGCATAGGCAAAGCTGTGTTCCTATTTCTTTTGCCATAAACTAGTGCCCCAACTTCCAAGTTTTTATTCTCCTCAATTTCAAATTAAACTCCATAACAATTAAATATTACCCACTTTTAATATCTATCATACTTGATTCATTCTTGCTATCTCTCTGAAGACAATGAGGAAGGTGCGCAAACCCTAACCTTATAAATATAAATAATCCGAATCTGTTACAAAAATCCATTTTACCAAAACCGAAGTATATGATAACATTCAGAAACCATGGCTCTTGTTGATTAACCATGAAAGTGTTCAGAAAAGTACATTTTTCACGGTCTGATGGAACTTTTGGCAACTTCGCTCCAAATGTAATACGCCGTGTCATAGTTTCAGTCCAACTCCTGGACTTTGCCCTTTTTGGAGGTAAACAAGCCGTTACGGAATGAAACAAGTCTCTAGTGTACTGCAACGAATCATTAATTACTCTGACATTTACTGCTGCTAACAATTTCTTTAACTCTGTCGGTTCAGCAGATCTGCCATTCGCAAGTTGCTGGAGAAGTTAATTTCAATTTCAGACAATCCAATGTATTATATAAACGTACATCCGCATTAGCCTTAATTGTAAGCTTTCTTTTTGCTAATTGACTGACGGATACTTTTTTTATTCACCCACACACGTCACCCTAAATGCCCAGCTTGAAACATGCAGCACCAATTAATTTGGCGTAAGACCAGATCACAGACTCAGTGAACGTAATTTCTGATGTGAAATTCGAAGAATCAAGGCTGTCAAAGACTTTTAACATGCATGTGCTGTTTGACTGCCATTTCATATTTAACAAAATAGTAAAAACTGACATTAGGAACTACTGCTATAAGTTTCTACACAAAGGCTACTACTACACTCAAAGCTTTTTCTACATGTTCTATTGCATTCCAGTACAAGTCAAAAATCCATTTTCAAAATGTAGATCTTCCTTGCTTTTAAGTTACTTTTCAATAACATTTTAGACATTTTCCACTCTTAACGAATTTGAATGTATTTTCCATGGTGAGCTGTTCTGATTCTGTTTTAGCAAGGATGTAGTTTCTCTTCTGCATATTTGGTTTTAGATATATCTAAAAGTTTTGAGCGTTCTAGGCCGGGTGACCATGTGATGTAACTGTATTATATGCAAAACAATTCATTCCAATTATCAGAGGGAAATTTAATACCTATTCCATCGATCGATCAGCCAGCACCAAACAACGAGGTCGAACTGATTGCACATGTAAAACGTAGTGTGTCACCAACAAATGTCGATGCAGGAAGTTTAACTTCATTCAGACTGGTGTTTGTCGCTGCAAGGAGTTTGACAACAAGGAATGTAAGACTCAAACTGATAATGAGAAGGACTGATTCGGAAGTGCAACCGACACAGACAGCGATTCAGACCATTCATCGTGCACAGAAAAGTGTAAATCTTTACACAGGTGTTTCGTTTTGTTTCTCTGTGTCATACCCTGCCGAGATAATAATGCTTTGATGCTGACAGTTGGATAAATTTGTTTAATTTTCATAAATTTATCTTCAAAGCATAGCTGTAACTTTTGTTCCGTTCACTTTCAGCACCAAGTACCAAAGGCAAAATTGCTCGTCATTTCATCACCTTTCCAACGGTATGCAACATGACTGCATTCCGACTATTGAAAATTTTCATAACATTAGAGCCTTGGTTCTTGTTTTAATGAAAGACCAAATATGGTAAAAGACTTTTTAAAAAATGCCAAACACACTTTTTGTGATTGTTGCAACCCAAACTATCAGAAAATGCAAAAAAAATCGCTTTAGACAAGTGATGCACACGGAAAGTGAATTGCCCCCACACTATATGGCCATATTAATTTTAAATATGGCACATCCGTAAAAATCAGTTTTCTTTATCCAAACCATGGTGAAAATAGCATTCACAAAACGCTAACTAACAGTTTGTCAGGTGAAATTTTTCTCATTCAGTCCAAAAAAAAATTCATCATTCTCGTCCAAAAAGGTAACACTGCAAGAAGCGACTTTCTCATGACAATTTCACAGCGGGCTGCGATTCGAAAGATATTTTGTTTCTTGATTGTAGCATATTTCTCCTTTATTATGTATGATGCACACTTCTTCCATAAGGCTTTCTTTCTTCTACAAAAGTTTCACAAATATTAACACATACTTCACAGCGAGCTTCACCCTCAGGCATGTCGAGTCGGCGCTTCTTGCTCTCCTGCAACAGAATGAGACCGAGGCCTCATAACTAATCTCAGAAACTAAAAAATAGCGATGTGGCCCGTAACACACGCTATTCTGCTAATAACCAGCCCCGCTATCATGTCAAACACGATAGAGGGCTGAATACGAAATGCGCATTTTTATACTATTACCTTACTAAGGGAAGAAATTTTTGCGGGATTTATTTTTTACGATATAGACTCGGAAAAAAAATCGTATTTTGCGGTAGACATTTTGGCGATGGAAAGAAGTTTGATCAGTTTTGCAAAAGAAATTTTTGTGATTGAGTGTTCTGTATAAATTGTTTGCAATGGAAGAAGAAGATGTTCCGTTTCACTCGTCGGGCTAGAGAGCTGTAAGCTGGTCTTTTCAGCGTAATGTGAAACCGGACGGTTCTAAATGTAATGATTCAAACTTACAGGCATGAATGTATCATCGCACACAAATGTCTTTAACGAAACAAATATACACTGTTTCTATCGAAGAGAAATTAAGTTATTTTTCCAGTACAGTGAACAGTACTACCTCCTCGACCTCTTGAACAAAGCACCTCTCCTTGAAGTTACTGATGAGGGAAGAACGACTTCGCTCGAAAGTAGCCTTTGGCCAATGTTTCGACAGACCTTCATTTCTAACAATTTTCCAAAATTAATTTATGGGCGTTTACCCTATTCAGGCCAGGTTATTTGAAATCTTCGTAGGGCAAGGGTGACGGTGGAGGGAGAATCACACCTCCCGCAATGATTTCGAAATTAAGCAAAATCCAGCAAAATCATTCGGCACAAAGATACATCTGTCTTAAATCTATCAAATGACATCAAAGTAATTGCAAAAATGCACAGTGACGTCATAATTTTGGCCGTTTTCGCAAAGACAGTAGTGTTCAGCCATCAAAATAGGTTATCAAAAATATTTTTGGTGCAGTTGTAATCGTATCAAACATGTCTTCATACAAAGAGCACACAAATTCCCACATGAAGCAAAAATTTTCAAAATTGGAAAAACCCGCAGAAAAAGGTCCAACTTTAGAGCAGGTACCTTACCTCCCCAAAACGGGCTCATCCCCCCTCCCAACGAAAACACTTCAACCAAAAATCGTTTTATACCCATGATCCTCAATAAATTCTAGGCAAGGTCACCAGGTTACACGTGTACGGCACGTTTCGTTCGCCCAAGAGAATCGCTAAAAAATTTTCGCGACAAAGTTTGCCCAGGGTGCGGCGTTGAACATTACCTACGAGCATGCTTACGAGAGTCTCAATTAGCTTCATGGAACAAGAACTCATTCCAGCGATCTGTTCCTTTCGTCTTATATAAGCATTTAGATCGCATCAAAAATTCAAAGCGTGGCATATAAAAGTTCTATCTTTAATCATCCAGGAAAGTTCTATCCTTAATCATCCAGGAAAGTTCTATCCTTAATCATCCAGGAAAGTTCTATCCTTAATCATCCAGGAAAGTTCTATCCTTAATCATCCAGGAAAGGCACATTTTAGAAACCTCAGAAAAGTTTCTAAATTTCTGCCGGCCTAATAAGCTATACTAGCAGAGTTTACCTAAGAAAAGTTTCTAAATTTCTGCCGGCCTAATAAGCTATACTAGCAAAGTTTACCTAAGAAAAGTTTCTAAATTTCTGCCGGCCTAATAAGCTATACTAGCAAAGTTTTCCTCAGAAAAGTTTCTAAATTTCTGCCGGCCTAATAAGCTATACTAGCAGAAATTCAAAATGTGAGAAGGCTCTCAGCATTAAGATGCTCAAAAACATTTTTAGCTTTGTTGATTGCATTCACGAGCTACTAGCAACCTCTATTTTTATTCAATAATAACGCTGAAAAAATTATTTCGTCCAAAAGAATTAGCTCCAGACTGTGATTATAAAAACAATCAATATAACAACATCAGTACGGAAAAACTAACCTTAGTTTTATTTATTCGTTAAATTTTCCTCAGCCCTGGAGGCTGACTTCATCAGAACTCATGATGATGGAGGCTGACGAAAATTTAACAAATAAACAAAACTAAGGTTAGTTTTTCCATATAGATGTTATTACATTGATTTAATTGTAACTAACCTAAGTTGTCTTTTAAGGATTAGATTATAAAAACACAAACGAAGAGCGCATATCCGATGAAAACAACCCAACGTATAGACCACCACAAATAACCTAATGTTTCACCTTAGCCGATGGTAGGTCAGCACAGGTGTCAACGGGCGTCAGAAGCTTGTCGTGCAACCTGCAAGCTACAATTTCCATGTCCAGAGGTCTTCCATTTGCATCAGTAGTTGGGATCTAATAAGACGAGAGAAAATATGGACACGCTTATTAGAATTGTTTCCAATAATGCACGTTCCAAAGAAATTGTGCCAGTGAAGATGCACAGAACAATACAGGACTCCCGCAAACAAACGTTGCATCATTGTGTCGCTAGAGAAACTTTCGCGTGGCCAAAAACTCGCGAAAGTTTTTGGATAAAGGTTAGCGAATCACTCAATCACAAAACATTTGAGAGATGCACTTTCGCGACAATAAAACATTTTGTTGTTCTGTGATGCACTGAATCCCCTCCCCAAAGAAAATGAACATTGGACAGAGCAAATGTTTGCAAAATCGTGTTTCAGAAAAAAATTCGTGAGACAAACTTTCGCGTGCAGACGTTTCTAAACATTTTCGAGATATAAACTTTCGCGAATTGGCACAAATCCGCGAAATCCAAGAAAGGTTCTCCAAATAAAGTATTCCTAGTATTCTATAGATGTGTGCCGACATTCTGTTGGTGCACAACTAGTCCCAGTATCAGGTGCGAGCATGCAGAACATGTGAGAGTTCAAAACTGTCGCCGAAACTTTGTCAGATTCAACAATCGTACAAAACACAACATAAAATTTACCTTCTTTAGAAAATTAGCGAACGATTTTCTCTGGGTGGCAGGAAGGAACGCTCCCAGAGCATTGCTGTATACGGTTACCTGAACAAAAGAAACAAAATAATGATACGAAGTGAGAGGTAACATACCAAATACACACAAACCTGACTGTCATAGACCAGAAAAGCACTGATACCGCCGTTTCACTCAGTTCTACAAATACAATTAAATTATTGCCTTCGTCTACTTTTGGCTTCCCTGCTTCTGATCGTATATGCTTGATCAAAAATTTCATGCTATAGATTTAAACTTCCAGACTAGCATAAAAAATTCCTGGAATTGCCATCTTCTTCGGATAAACATTTTCATATATCTAAAATCCCGGCCAAAATATGTCGGCACACATTTTCGCTATGTTCCGTACAAGGAGTAAATGAAAGTAGGTCGACAAGTACACGCTTTTTTTTAAAGCAACGTTTTATAAACAACACGACGCTCAAATCTCGCAGCCTAAACGAGGCCCATTCTAATACAAAAGAAAATTTTTCTAACAACTATTACTTTGTTTTCTCCAGTCCATTTTTCCAGTAACTGTCACATTAAAGGGGGACATTGGTGCAAAAATGATATTTTAGCAGATGATAGGGCTTATCAAATTATGACATGTAGTTTTTATTTTACGGCAAAAGCTTATGTAGTTCTAGAGATATTCAGCCTCAAAGTCCGGCAGCTACCATCTTGATTTTTGATGATGTCATCGAGGTACCATGCTAAGAGTCACCATTTCTTTAATAACACATATACCAACGTTACTTTCTCAAGTGGATATTTAACATATCACCTAGCTCTGTCAGAAAACAAAAGAGCCAGTCCTTCACAATAATTTAATACTGAGTATTTGGGCAACAAAGTTAAGACAATTTGGGTAGTACCCCAGTGATACCATTCCGAAATATTGGCAAGATGGCAGCCGCTGGACTTTACCAAAGTTTGGGGTTCAATATCTCTAGAACTACATAAGCTTTTGCCGTGAAATAAAAACTGTGTACATGCTTTTTTTTATAAGCATAACACTTATAAGCATATGTAGGCTTGGTTTTAGTCAAATACTAAGCATACCGTGAGCATATTTCTCAGCCTCAAGTAATGAAATACTTCACTTAAAAACTGCATGATTGCAACATTATTATCGCAACAGGAGCTCTTTATCACAAATTTTGTGAATTTCTTCCATCCCACGCCAGAGGTATATTTGCGGTAAAATAAATAAGAAACGGACCACGTGCAAGAAAATTGAAGTTTACATTCGAGTAATAAGCATATACTAAGCATATTTCAAGCTTTGATTCCACAGGACCGTAAGCATATCCGAGCTTGATCCTGAAAATCAATATGCTTATAAAAAAAAACATGTATCATGTTGTAATGAGCTCTATCATCTATTAAAATATCATTTTTGACCAATGTTCCCCTTTAAGAACGAAAACTTCGGCATTTTAAGTTTTTGGACAAAAAACGTTCGGCAAAAAACTTTCAGAAAAAATTTAGGCGGTTTTTCACCTATTTTCGGCTCTTCAAATATTAACAAACACCATGCAAAACGCCACTTTAAGGAAGCCATTTCCTACAGCTGGGACTGGAAATACTCGTGTTGGTGGCAGTGCCATTGGTTTCCTAAAGAAATTTCGATTTTCATCGGAAGTTTGAAACTTCTGGTGGAGGATGTGCCTACAGTCTATGTTTTTTCGGTGATGTGCAAACAGGGCTTTTGACGATTTTCGCTTCTTTTCTAAATTTTGTAGATTTTAAGTCGTGTTCATATTTTGGCAGGTTAAAATTTCAGCATACAAAAAATTTCCGACACAAAAGCTTCGGACAAGTTTAGGAAGTAAATGTAACCAACAAACACTAATAGAACTACATCGGGAGAAGCCCAAGACTCGACCAGTAAGGACAAACACCACCATTGTTAAAATTATGACGAAGCCTCTGTATGGTCTACTGGCAACAGCTAAGCAACAATCGAGCCTCAGATAAAAAATTGTATTGCTTAGCCCATGGAATGTTAAGGTTTCGGTACGCGTGCACGCGCGCATCAACTATGTGGAAACACATTTGTCCTATTTTTGTAGCCGGCAGCGCAAGTCAGCGATTTATTTTCATAGCATTCCTAAACTGTGTGTAACAAGCAAGCAACTTCCGCTACCAACGTATGTCCTGTTTCTCTCACTGTCATTACGCAACATCGAACGCTCAGTTTTGTGATCTAAAGCCTGATGAGTAGACTGTGACCATCAAAAGAGACATGAAGCGAGACTCCAGAGACCTAAAATTGGATTTTTATGCACTCCGTTACACGGTAAACATAAAAAATAAATTGCCGCGCGCATCTTGTATTTAAAGACAAATAAATTGCCGTCCGCACTACCAAATAAGCCATTTTACGCATACCGAAACTTCAACTTTCCGTGGCCTTACAAACAAAGCGTGTACCGAGCCGCAACTCAGGGCACGAGGGCGGGTTTTGCTTTAGAGACTTACTATTTACACTTGTAGGGTGTATGCAGGGTGTGGTAGGCCTTGTATTGGTGCGTGGCTTGGGAGTTTTCAATTTTTTAGGTAATTTAGAGAACAAAGGGTGTTGAATTCGGTCTACTAGCGTAAACTGCTAGAAACTGCACTGATACTGTTGACAGAAGTTCCTAAACACCTGCAAAAATTCTTGAAGCGCTTGCAATTCAAAGTGCTTTTACAAGCAAAAGTCGTGCATAATGGTTTGGCTGAAAAAAATCTTTTGTGCCAAACATTACGTCCGGGATTGTAGCTATAAAACTTCACAATGATATTTTGATAATCGAACGAAGGTTTAGGGTATTTTTCTAAGTGTTAACACACGAAGCCAACAATTCTCTGGCACATTTGTTTTTCAAGAAAGTTCTCAATATGGACTTCAGGTTTTCAACAAATAATGCATCATGGCAAGCCAAAAACCGCCCTTATCTGCCATGTAAACACCACACAATGGTACACAACTTGTTCCGGTCTGTCATCATAATAGATCACATTTCAGCAGGACAGAAGTAGCTACAAGGTCAGCAGTCTCGCTTAAGTTCAAATTGATACAACTCGTCATACAACCACCAATAGCGATTCATGGACGACCGATCGAGCCTGCACTGAGAGCCATACCAGTAATTGTAAAGAAAAGAGGTAAAAACATGTCCAGAATAACATGATTTAACTTGATGATTGCAAATCAAGATCAATTTCTACGCTTTCAGCCTCTTCGTTAAGAATGAAGGTACATGCACTTACCAAAGTAGATAGAGAGGGGCAGATACAAGATTTTCAAAGTTCAAGGGGATCCTATGAGAAGGAGGGCACAAATATTGAATAGCTGATCGTTCACATATTTTCCAAAAATTCAACTTTAACCAGCGGATTAATTGAGGCAGTATAATATCAGCCTGTTTTACAGCAGTTTTACAGGTGGTCTGGGACAAAGTGGGCAACGAATATATCAGAACAAAACTATTCCAACGACCACACGTATTCATCATGCGATGCTTTCAAATAATATTATGCCAGTAACACTACACTAGAATTTCTTGTCTTCTAGACTCTTTCGCCAAGAGGAAACGAATTGGAAAACCCTCTTCTTCCAATCTGCTATTTCGGAGGCGGTTGGATACCCTGACTTTAAGAAGCGACTCATCTACGTTACTAATATACACGCCCTGGGTTGTTCGCATAAAATACGTACATAAATATACGTCCTGAGACCAGCAAGGTGTAAACTTACATACCTCAGCAAACTTTCGCAAGGACGTCATGGCTTCATGAACAACTAACCATGACTGCTGACTCAGCAAAAATTGGAACATAGTTGAAAGTAGATTCAGACAATCACTCTATAAAAAAGAGACAACAAAATGCTCACTACCTTCTAAATCAGATGTATATGAGACAACAAACCATTCACTACCTTCTAAATCAGATGTATGTGAGACAACAAAACATTCACTATCTTCTAAATCAGATGTATGTGAGACAACAAAACATTCACTACCTTCTAAATCAGATGTATGTGAGACAACAAACCATTCACTATCTTCTAAATCAGATGTATGTGAGACAACAAACCATTCACTACCTTCTAAATCAGATGTATGTGAGACAACAAACCATTCACTATCTTCTAAATCAGATGTATGTGAGACAACAAAACATTCACTACCTTCTAAATCAGATGTATGAGACAACAAACCATTCACTACCTTCTAAATCAGATGTATGTGAGACAACAAAACATTCACTACCTTCTAAATCAGATGTATGTGAGACAACAGATATAGCACAGATATAGCACAGTCATGACCAAAGCATTGGTCAGTGGAATACAGAGGTAACACTTTATTCAGAGAAACGTTCACGAGGTCAAAAACTCTCGAAATTTTTTGGATAAACTTTAACAAATCAGTATAAATCGCAAAATCTTCACGAGATGAACTTTCGCGAAAAGAAAGCATTTTGCGATTTCGCGAGACCCTCTTGTTTTGGAAAAATTGACGTGTGCGGACGATTCTAATCATTTTCCCGAGATAAACTTTCAGAAAATAGGCCAAAATTGGAGAAATTCGAGAAAGCGTCTCTCACGAAAGTTTCTCTGAATAAAGTATATCTGGTCCCGTGCTTCTTAAAATATGGTGACGGGCGGTGATCCTTATGTTAACAGCATTCTCCGTAATCCCTACATCTTCCATCCATGTTGAAAATTGCCCAATCTGCATGATCTTTCACTCTTGAAGTATTTGAAATTTATCCTGAGCATGCATTTATATATTCTACTAGTAAACTAAAAAGCTGCAGCTGAAAAAAAATTTACACGAATGCGAATGATCACAAATTGTGGCTCAGTCTCGAGAATAAAACCCATTGCCAACAGTTTGGCAGGGAACTGCATGGCAAAATAGATCAGTGTGACAATTAGTAAGTCATGCTTCTAGTTCATGTATTCTGATATCTCCATAGAAAAATGACTACTGTATGGAACACTTTGATTCCGGATAAACAAATACATTATTATTATACAGGCCCATCGAAGTTACTCCAAGGGAAGACTGAAAACTTCCGCAGGATTGGTACCTCAGCTAATAGTTTTTGATCGAAACAATGAAACCAGTGAAAGAACCTCGTGTCCGTTATGCTGCTGACAGTTGGATGCCTGTCACTATACCAATGTCAAAATATTTCGTATGTATTAATGCCAAACAGAATTCTAGGAAACAAACTAGACATACTTGCACACCTGTTGGGAATCTGACACGTCGCAACTTTCTCAGGAACTTACAAGCAGCGACATGAAAAGAGACAGATGCGGTGCTCGGTAGAACGTTGCATACCATGGACAGGACCTGGCAGAGAAGATAGACGTGTAATGGTAAATTATACAGCTACTTAGTCCAAAGAAATATGATCAAGGAAACATGTGGGCAGCAAATGGTATGACGAATCGCACATAATTGTGACCTTACATGCAAAGAAGAAGGATGCTGCGATGTTTTCAATGATACATGATGGGTGTAGAGAATCATTAGTAAACAAACCAGGGAGATGCTTCGGAAGACTCTGATCAGCTTGTGTGGCTGTTTTGAATGCTCTATCTGCTGATCATCCTACACTTACAGTGATATTTGAAGATTTATCAGCTATCAGTTATGATTCCGCTCCTTCTTCCCATTTTTCAACAATTGCAGCAATACTGCCGCTTTTTGGATTCAAGCTACCACTCTGCTATTTATACTAAAATATCTCGTTTCCCAGAGCCGATAAGAGTCGTTTCCATCATGACGTCACAGACCACGCCCTCAGTATTAGCTATTTTTATCTGAAAACTTCTTCTTCAGCTTTGTTTTTGCCATAGAACCCTCCAATCAAATCCCGTATCTCGAGAACAGTCTTATATAATAAAATTATATAAATGCTAATATGACAATATAACACATCATAGAGACACAGATCGAACACAACCCGTTACACTGGTACTTCGAGTTTTACGCCACTACAATCATTCGACTAAATGTGATGTCTGCTCTGATTGTACAAAATCATTGAGCACTCCTCTGCTGCAGTTCTGAGGATCAGAAACCTTGGAATATTTTAATAATAATGTGATAAACATTAATAAAATTAACAGTCACATAGTTTCCATGCCTTTGCTTTAGTAGTTTAAACACTATCGCAACTTCTACAGTAGAGGGTGCTACCCAATGAAAACAGGGTTAGGGAATAACAAAGTAAGAACAAACTGCTAAGTATACCCATCTCATACCTGACACATTTGCTTTGCTTCCATCTTAATGAAAAGTGTTGATGTCAGCAAAAGCATGTTGCACATCAGGTCCTCGCTCTATCAATAAAGAACAAAAAATACCACCCTGTTCACTATTCACACGATAGAGGTCTGCCCCCCGCTAATTAATTTTTCCATTATTTTCCACCCAGAACGTTCTTATTTCCACCCCCCCC
>JAOBRC010482233.1:0-11710 GCA_027575255.1 Scolionema suvaense
CCAAAAACACTACCCAGTAGACAGAAGAAGTTATATAGCTCATCATAGGCAATGCAGTAATGGTCAATGTTAAGCTGGTCTTGATTGCATTTGTCAAAATATTCTGTAACTGTCGTTATCTGGAATTTGATATCTTTGCCACCACTCATAACTAGAAAGAATCTAGTAATAATATGCTAACAATAATCTGCAATGAAAACAATAATACACCAAATCACAACAAACTGATGGCATGGATGAGAACAGAGACTTCAATTAAAATCTGATCAAGCAAGGTAGAGAGCACACCATCAATCAATGAATGCAGCATGGATTTCTAACGCATCACTGTCAGTAAAGACCCACGATTGAAATGATCATCTTCCACATGTTAACACAGTGACGTTTGAATCACCACAGAAGAAACAATACACTTTAAAGGAAAACTCCATCATAAAAATTGACCAAGGCTGTAGTGTTAGACCTTCCTCTGCTGAATTAAATAAGTTACATAAAATTAGCTGGGCAACACAGTGAAGCGAGAAAACCGTGTAAACATACACTAAAATTGTGCTGTAGAGAAAGCGCCAGAAAGCTAGACAGATGAATCAGCTGAAATGCCTCTGTACGAAACAGCTAAGACAGTACACAATGGGAGCAGCATACAAGTAATTTGAATTTCCCGCCATCATTCAAATGCACATAATAGTGGCTGCTGCATGTGCGCCACGTTTCGTTGTTTGTAAGAAGTGCTTACAGCACTGAGTGGGAAATTTGAATGGATACGTTTTTTGGTTTACAGATTTAATTGAATTGCTGAACTCAAAAAGAACCATGTGCATTATGTTGTTTTCCGTTTGTTTCAGCCATGCATTTGAACTGCTAGACCAAAAGGGAAGAAATCATGGTAGCTGAGAGCAGAAAACCTTAAACGATCAGAAACTGTTTGCCGACTGTTTTCAAAATAGAAGTAACAATATTATCATTGACGAGTACTCATCACCAGCTTGTATACAATGTCAACATGACTTTTTGGTGGAGTCTTCCTTTAAGCAAGCAATGTTCTTGCTAAGCTCTGAGGCTAAGCCTTGCCTTAACCCAGTTCTAAAAAAAATACTACGGAAGAAAAAAGAAATACATTTTGTTAATTTTTCTTCATCAAACAAAACCCTATATTCTAATTCAAATCCAACAAGTACTAAGCAAATAAATACATCTTCCTGTTTTAATACATTTTAGCTTCTACGGTAGAACATTAGCACCAACCAAGCAGAGATTAGGCAAATTGACACTTTCATAACCAAGCTGGGAAGCTCTTCAACTGCGTAATGTGGACTTCTAATTAAACTAAGATGAAGAAGTTACACAACACTACGCACATCATGAGCGAGAAAAGTGAAAGGTTTGTGATCAATCAAGTAGAACTACCTAGAGAAGGCTAAAAAAAATTTCAACCACTCTCTCCCATTTGTCCCCCCTCAACCACCCCCAGTCAGAAAACCTTCAATAGCTCCTAAACGGTAAATGGTAAGGTGCTGAAACTTTGTGACTTTCACTAAAATTATCTTAGCCACATTCTGACCAAATTCTAGGTCCCCACCCCCAGGGGTTTCCAAGACATTGGTCATTTCTTGGGACCACCTGTGCGAAAAACAAGGCTGAAAAGAGCGAATTTCAAGGGTTTCTAGCAAATTTTGGGGAAAAACACGTCATATTGATACTTCTCAGCGTCAAAATGCATCGGTAATTCCACGCTTCACTGAGTTTCAAAGGATTATCGTAGCTGTTTGTGCAATGCAGTGAGAGTAATATGGAGCTGAAGGACACATTTTGACCAAAAATAACTTAAGACTGACACAAGGGGCAGGGGTACTATTTGGAAAACATAATCTTTCCACATATACCTGGCATCTCAGCGAATATAAAGTCAAGAGGAACACTACGTATTTTTTATCAACCGCCTCCTGTAGAATTGATTTTGAGCAGAAAAAAATTTTCCTTAATGATGACATCATCACTAATTATGACATCATCAACAATTGTTTTCAATGTCATATAAAAGTTTTCATCCTGCAGTTTATGTATGCGAAGTTTAGCTCAAGGGACGCTCACAAACAGGGGCAAATTCCTGCCCCCCCCCCCCCCGGGTCTAGAGAGGGGGGCACTCAGAGCCCAGTCCAGATAGAGTTAATGAAGAAAGCACAAAACACTAAAAGTAATGAAAGACGCAACATCAGATGTTAACAATGCCTATGGGAGTACAATACCCGACAGAATGACAGTGGAAGTCTGCCGTTCTCCCCCTATTGACAGGGAAAAACTCGGTCGATGAAAGGACAGGAAGCATAACGACATGGGACTCGTTACATTTAAAAAAATGACGCAAGCTACGGGTGACTTTGAGGATTAGTAGGAGTATGATGGAGAAATAACCGAAACCGATGACAATACCTAATAGCAGCTAAAATTATCAGACCATAAGTAGATCTGAAAATTCATTGAATAGGAAGTGGCAGCCACCAATGCACCAGGACTTGCAACCTTGATGTAGCTTTAAACATGTTTACTGGCACCAACACTCAGCATTACATGGGTGGACAACCAAGTCAAAAAATTATTTACAATTCGATATGTACAGTGACATATACACGATCCTGAAAACAGTTACATTAAGAGTGATGTAAAGAGGACTGCCAGCAGTTTATTATGTGAACCATAATTGATATATAGTGCATAGTAAACACCTGTGCATCAGGACTTGCGACATTGATAGTAGCTCTAAATGCATTTTATGGGCTCAATACTAGTGTTACACAGGTTAATACCAAAACTATAAACAGTCATATTTGCAGAACAAAACACCCAAAATGCACACTGGCATCAACTTGCTACATAACGTTCAGAACCACAAGAGATACAAAGACTCATATGCACATATATGCTCATATGCACATATACACCTACAAAAATACAAAAAAAGAGGAAAAAAGACAAAAATTTTTGGGAAAAACGGAAACACAAGAATAACTACACACATGCAACACACCGAACAAAACCTGCTCTGCCCAACCACAACCAAACAGTCTCCAAAATGTGCACCGAATGAAGATGCGTGTTTATTTCCCCAGATGAGACACACAAAAAGAACAAAAAGAAAATGCAAGATGAGCCAGAGCTCAATAAATTTCACATCCATGATCCTTTTAGGACAGCATCTGTGTGTTGCCTTGCTACTCTAGAATATGATCTGGTAGATTGGAGTCTAATTTTTTTCCAAAATGCTACTTAACTAAGCAGCCTCCAATAAAAAAGGGCACATTTTAAAGAATTTTAGGGCAACATTTGATATTCGAACAGTTTTTCTCTTTAAGATGCGGCCCCCATATTCATTTGAGACAACTGCAAGTCTGTATTATAACAAAACTTCCACAACAAAATAATAAGTAAAACAAATTTCAAGCAATGCTACAGATTCTTAACAATCCTAAGGTTGAAAGCCTTCTGAACAATCTCTTGGTAAGTTCGAAAATCTTTAACCAATAGAAAGAAAATTACACCCAATAAAAAGGAATCCAACAAGTCACAATGGTACCAATTGTTTATCAATGACATCAGGGTAAAAAGAGAGAAAGATAAAATACAGCTTCCTTAGCTACACAAGGGCTCAAGTTCACAAATATTTATGGTAAATGACAGTGCCACCCAAAAGAATTTCTTTCACAGTTTTACAACTAGAGGCACAAAATGGATAAAAAAAAAGTTTCCAAACAGTTGGCATTGTTCATTCTGGAATCATTATTAAGGCAAAGGCTCAGAAAAATTCTCTCCTTATAAAAAACTAAAAAATCTGTCAACGCTAGTGTGCATATAAATCAGAAAAAGTTATTTAGCAGAACTGTTAACGAGCACAACAAGGTTTCATGCATAGCAAGCACGAGTTAATCCTAGTTGGCTCAGGCTCTTAATATGCCTCTACTTGGCCAAGAATGGGGGGGACAAATTTGCCTCTTCCGTATCTTTGGAACTGCTAAATAAAAAAAACATGAAATGTGGCCAAATTGAAGTCCAAAATGACACCTTTGAAAATTCAACATTTCATTTGATGTTTTACTATACGTAGCTATTGTCCCATCAACATTATTCCTACAATAGGACTTACATTCAACAGCTCTGTTGAAGGTTTTGCTCAATGTCGTGCCCCATGTTCAAAATTTCAAACTTTCCGAAGGTGCAAATGCATGTGCATTTAATAATTACTGAAAAGAAAAAATGTAAGGAGTGCTACAATTTCATTACTTTTTGTTAGCGTGCTTAGAAATAATACCAAAACTTTCAGGCACATAATCACCGGAGCACCAGCACTATGGCAGTGGTTTCGAACAATTTTTACGAGCCCAACAATCAATTGGGCGAGCTTCCCGGGGTGGCAAGATCTCATGCAGTTACGGCAAAAGACTTGCACATGAACACTAAACAGAAATCAAACAATAAAAGAAAAGCACAATCAAAACAACCTAAAAACCTAAATAGAAAAAAATACGAAACAAAAAATTGCACCATAAAAAATTCATCTTCAATATGTAATTTCGCTTACTAATAAAATACCACCAATATGATGAGAAGTTCCTTACATTCATAGCTAAATCCACTACATGGCACAGCAAATCACACTTAGCAATTAGCAATGAGGCACTGAAAGCATTAGTGTGGACACACTTGACTAAAACAAAACAGTTATTCCATTTGGTCCCTTCAGGCATTTTAGTACTGTACGTATTGATCCAGGTCCAATCACTCCCCCAATTTAGATATGCAATTCTCCTTGCCTGAGCATAATATCATCTCAATGAAAACCTCTCTTCCAATACTCAATTGCTCCAGAAATGCATCCAAAAAGTTTGCAAATTCTGTATGAACTTTATCTCACCATATTGACGAATTACACACAAGCATAAAAACATGCCACATCCTGTGTACATTGCATTGATGACTTCAAATATCCATAGAGAGAAGCACATAACATACATGCAAAAATTATGAGGTTTGATTCATCTCCACTAGATATGTGTGTAGCATGACTTAAAGATGAAATTCACAGAATATTTAAAAGATTGACTGGGCTACACGCAAAATGGTATCACTAACTTCAAATAATCTGCCCATTGATAACGAATGGCTAACAGCAGGGCCTATTCAAGAATTTAAGGGCAGAGTCCAGAATGGGTCAAACAGGGCACATTTTTATCAAATGTTCTTCCAAAACCTTTGAATTTAAGCTCACATTAGTCAAAAAGGGCACTTTTTGCCAAGATTTAAGCAGGGCAGCATCCGATATTCGGACCCTTTTTTGTTCTAGAATAGGGCATGAACAGGGTGACTGTTTTACACGCAGTAGACATCCGCTAATTTGAATGCTGCTTAATTCGAACTTTCACTATTTCGAGTAAATATTTAAGTCCCTTTGGTTAAGAAAGTCTTACATTAAGGGCCGCTAAATTCAAACATTTGCTAATTCAAACAATTTATTGGTCCCCTGTGTGTTCGAATTAGCAGATGTCTACTGTAATCCGAAACCGATTGTGAGGTCTATGTTTACACCAGATAAGATTCCAGGTAAAACAACTTTCAAACTAGATAGGTGTCTATACAAGCAGTTTCGAGCAGCAAGTGATCTCAATAACTTGCCATTTAATACTGTTCAGTATGAGTAACAATTCAGATTGGTATAAGAAATTCATACATGACTTCACTCTTTTCTGCAACAAACTTTTAGTGCATGATAGTGTTTCTACTTCATTCATCTTTCAACACAATAAACCAGATTTTCCGATCATGTACTGATTTGTTTCCCAAACAATAAAATCAGATTCTTGTCCACATTGGGGAGAAGTATTCTCATATACGCATCTGAAAAAAAAACGTTTGTGGCTCAATGGAAAGGCAATTTAAGACCACAGGATTTTTTGCAAATAACTGCTTTCTTATACGCTACAAATCCGGTGCATTTAATGCAAAAAAGGACCGTATAAGTTAATTGATTTGTTGCATTCTATCTATACGGTCACCTCTTGAACTTCAAGGTCGTGTAAGTTTGATCTACAAATAATATGAGAAGAACTACTCTATCGGAGACGAAATATCACATTCAAATCTTACTCATTTTGAAAATATAGCTACCGTAAGTTCCGGCGTATAAGCCGCGGCTTATGTGTAGATTTTAACTACTTTTAAGGTCCATGCGGCTTATCTTCCAGTGCGGCTTGTGCGCTGAGTTGTCCCTTGAAAATACTTACCAGTAAGCGGCTTCTCTGATGAAATCGTTATTTAGTCCAAATTTGCAAAACCTACATATTTGATGCCGAAACTAGTTCATAGCCACGGAGGAACGTTTTCCCTTTACCAGAGCTACGCGACTTTTGCATTGTATTGTATTGTACTTATATTTGAGCACAAAAATACGATCGCTAGAAAGCTGTTTGAACTAAAGAAGTACGATCGCTAGAAAGCCATATGAACTACATAAAATATGATCACTAGAAAGCCATTTGAACTAAAATACGATTGCTAGAAAGTGGTAGATAAGCCACACTGGCACATATGCCGCACCGGCAGATAAGCCGCATATGGCAAAGGTGCGGCTTATCTACCGGTGCGGCTTATGTGATCACATCTCACTGTTTTGAGACAGATTTGGGGCATGTGCGGCTTATCTGCGGTGCGGCTTATACGCTGGAAATTACGGTATATCTTACATTAACCTCTTGTTCGAAATACCTGCTTACTCACAAATACATGATTCAAATTACTGGAAAATGCTTTGTGCATTCACGCACCGAAATACTTGATGACTACCATCATTTGTTCGGAAACTTTCAGATCACTATTGATGGGCCAAATCATAGCTGCCCAAGTCATGACCTCACTTACTTAATTAGCTCATTTTTAGAACTTTGCAGTATTGAGTAACATACCCGTTTTTTTAAGAAAACCCGTTACAAGAAAATCTGCCTAAGAAGTGCTAAAATTCTAACAAAATGTTAAGAAAATCCTCGGGCTCAAGTTTAGTACCTGGATTTCTTAATTTAAGGAACTCTTTTATGCTAAGCATTCGTCTACCATGAAAGTACTTTTCAGAAACAAGAATTACCAAATGAGAAATAGAGGACATGCCACTCTATCCTCTCAAAATTTCAGGACACACTGAGGAAATTGTTGCAGGCAAGCATGAATAATGTATGTATCAGCATGTAAAGGTGTCAACAATTTACTTTCACTATAAATAAAACTTATCAAGCTTGCTTTCCAATAATATCTGCAGCTATCGGTGATTTTTGAACTGGGCCAACAGAGGAAAATGTTTACATCTTACATGCAGGAGATATAGAGTAACATAAATCGATATTAAGCTTTAGGCTTTAGTAATAAACTATGAATAACATGCCCATCTTGTACCCACAAACTCTAAATCAACGACTTGTAAGCTAATCCTAGTCCTGTAAGAAAGAGTGAGGAGAAATTGATTTTTCTGATACACAAAGCAAGATTATGAATCTCAGATAAACTACATTAAAATAAAATCTTCTCAGAGCATGATACTAAAAATAATCAACAAAATAAAAGAAAGCCTTGGTTTGGAACAGTATTCCATTACACAAGACTGCATAATCAGCAAAATTAGTAGAGGAAATAATTTAATTACTTAAGATACAAAAGTTATACACTAAAAATACTTTCCATCACAGAACTTTCATAACCACTTGACAAAACAGTACACCTTTATCGCAAAACAACACTGTTAAAAAATATTGTGAGTTGGCAAGTAAAATACAGCTAAAGATAAATATAATATTATACTGAGCATATCAAAAAGAAAAGAAAATGAATAGTGAAACACTTTATTCTCAGGCCCTGAAATAAAACAAAAATGGCTGACCAAAAAACGGCACTTCTTGAGGGTCAGTTCGAAATTCTGCCGGTCAATTTTATCCTGAGCTTAAGTTGCAAACTGTCCAGGAATCAATGGCTCACTCCTCGCAATCGATTATTAAACAAACATATAGATGCACACAACACACATTCTTACCATCACTTTATTGCGAACATCTACTCAAAGAAGCGTGATCTATTTTTTTATGAAGATCGAGCTCACAGTCATCATTCCAGGTTCCCAGTAAGCTTCCACTTAACTGTCCACGTCCTGTTAGCAATCCAGCACTTCAGCAAATGGTACCATTTTAGATTCAACAACCGCTGACTAAAACGCAGTTACAGGTGGGCAAGTGGCAGTATTGTCCAAAGTGTGTCATAGACAGTATCATGCGGAGCAATAAAACACAGGGTGTCATACAATCAGGTGCAAAATTATTGAGAATTTCATCATCTTTCAGCCTATCTTGGAAGCCATGTATGTGCAAAAATTTATAATAACTCCGAAACTGGTGTGAAGTCAGCATGATCAACTGATTTCACGGCCATGGCAACTTAGACTATCAAAGTAGTGCGATTTCATTGCTTGAACAGGTTCACAAGTCACATCAGACAGCTGCAAATAGCCATAATTGGCAAAATCTGAAACAAGTCACAAGGGGGCCATTTCCATCCTCAAAGTCCTAAAAGTTCGATCCGTCAAACTGACTCGTCAACCGTGGAGGCTTGATTTCTCCACGGCTGGACAATATCATTAGTCTTTTGCTTGCGGGGACTGGCAAGCGCCATATTTCACGAAAGTCTCAATATATTTTGCACTTGATTGTAGGCTATTTCCGTTCGTATCAAATGCATTTCGTAAAAAGTCTAACTTTTTATGAGCTTCCAACTTATATAAGAACGAGATGTACGGCAAATATAACTCATGCTCTGACTGCAACAGCATATGCTAAACTTAATGAAAATTTTTCAGAGATCTATTTGAAGAAAACTTTATTCGAGTGTCTAAAAGTGAAGGTGCCGAAATTCAACGGTGGTTCCAACACCTTCTCTCTTTCTCTTGGCAGCCATTTCGTCAGATTTCCTACCAAAACACGCTATTCAGTTGTTTGATTCATCTGACATGATCTGTTCCTTCCATGCGCTCACATTACACGTTGCTTCACTCTCGAAATAGATTTCTCCGAAGCGTTGTGTGAAAAAAACGATCACTTTCATTGATCACAAAGAGCACAACCAGTTATTATGTGCCATCCATGCACAAAGTGATTGCATTCGAAGATGATTAAGATATCAAGTGACCATTCAGTTTCAATAAGAGATCAAGCAGGACATGTGCAAATAGGTACGTGACTTCCTTCTCCACTTTGTGCCGGTCAAGCTGACCAACGTGAGCGATGTTCTTGCCGGTCGAAGAGCAAAACATGCCGGTCATTGACCAAGGACCAGCTGCTATTTCAGGGCCTGTATTCTTCTTATGAAGCACATCACAAACATGAGTGCTAACTGACGATAGTCGCATAGCCTTCCTACAAGCACCACAGCATCATATGTATCATTTACCGGCACAAATCAGTTGAAAAGTAACTGCCTACAGGCACAGCTGATCTATTGAATTTTTCACAATCGATAAAGAAAAAATGTAATGGTTGCTATCAGCTAGGCAGCAAATTGGGCAAAGATTCAAAACACTGTAGGCCTCCAGGACAAACTTCATCAAAAACATTCCGTAAATAATGACATTCCTCGGTAAAGTTCATGGGACCAATCTAATTATCTACAAAACAGCTTTTAAAGCGATTTTTTATTTATAGGGGTGTCATGCTTTCACTACAGAGCTTGAGGCAGAGAAGCTTAATTTTATATTCTAGACCTGAAGGCCATTATCCAGCATAAACTCAAAACAATAAATGCACGCTCCTATATGATAGCACGGTATACCAAACAAACATGGCAACAATACTCAGACTCTGTATATTTACATCATGTGCAAAGTGTTTGTAGTACATAAAATAAAAAAACAAACGCAGCCACATCTGCACTTGTGCAACAAATTAATCAAAGCAGATACATCGGTCAAAAGTAAACTTTGCTAATACCAATTGAAACCATATCATGTTTCGCAGCATCAAAAGGTATCTCATAAACACATGTTGAAACAATGGCTTTAACTTGATACTGCCCTGTGCAGGAATAAATCTTGCCAGCAAAATAAAAATCAATCCTCGGTGCTTCTGGAAGTGTTATTAGCAGATTCAGTGATTTAGAATTCCAAAACAGTATAGCAACAAATTGCAACTTTTCCGCAGCATAAAAGATGCCAGCTATGCCATGTCCTAGAAATAGGTGATTACCACAATCATCTCGCAGGGTCCTGGTTGTATCAATTGCGCAAAATCGAGGAAAAAACATGCTCGTTGAAGCCCGCCTTACTACAGTATCATTTGCAGCATCATACTGCTTTCGTTCACCCAAAATGGCCATGTCAAGTGTTCTACCGTACCACTCCAAGTATTTAGGGCTGATAGTCAAAGAAGTATTGCAAGAACTGATAACTTTCGCTAAGTACTTTGGATTTATACACGACTGGTCTAATGTCTGCAGTAAGCTATCAATCATGTATGGTTGTACCTGTCTGACTTTTGATTGATACGAAATCCAAAATACAATCAATGTCAAACGAGAATCCATGCACATTGTGCATACATCAGATTCTAGAAAATCAAGCATTGTCTCATAAGACATGAACATCACAATACTGTCGATGGGCCCATTGTCAATAGGATGAAGATATTCGATACAGTATTTATCTCTAACTTTTAAAAGAGCAGTAACATCCTTCTTAACGTTTTCACAGATTTTTATGATCGTTGTGATAACATTGAGCTCCGTCAATCTGGTCACTTTCATCTCAGCTGTTATCTCTATGAGCTCTTCGATGACAGGATCACACATAAACTGATCAGCCATAGAAAACAAGTCTACCAAGTCATCATCTGGGGTTGTGTCAACAGCGAGAAAGGAAGAATCAAAATATATTAACTTGCACAAATTCAGGAATACTTTTGTTTGGCCAACGTCAACTTGAACCTCTACATCTTTTTCCGTACATTCCTTCATACCTGAAGACACAAGCAGATTGCGAAAATAGTTGCTTCTGGAGCAAAACACAATGGAGTGGATGGGAAATCGTGTTACTTTATCCTCATTTCTTGATGATCCAGTACTTTTTTTCTCATCCTGTGAAACTGGAAGAGATAAAACGCATTCATGATTTGTGGAGTCATCACTACTACACGCACGGCCATTGTCACTAGCTGTGTTTAATTTACCTGCTGTATTAGTTTCATGAGTGAAAACAGGCTGCACATCAAAAGTTAGATCAACAAGATCATCTCCGTCAGTGCCAGCACTACTGGATGAAGCAGGTGCAGAAAAAGAAATATTTCTTTCCGTGATAATTAGACAGCGGTCAGCCAGTTCCTCATTTCCAACATACAAGGGCCAGACGCCATGTGTTCTCCGTATTCCGCTTGTGAATAAATCACTTTGATTCATTCTAAGGAACAAATATACAACGTCTAGCAAACAGAACTCAACCTCTCTGAAGCATGATCCACAAAGTGATACAAACTAACACAAAAAGTGATAAAAAAGCAACATAACCTACCTTCCAGCAATAGCTGCATAACAACCAATTAGCAATACGGAGCCAACAAGTATTTTAAAAAGTAACTAACACTTCATAGCTTTAGTGCTCTGATAGAATTTTTATAGGCACAGGCATATTATCTTTAGAATGTAC
>JAOBRC010482344.1:0-11710 GCA_027575255.1 Scolionema suvaense
GGGGAATTTTGAAAATTGAATCTTCAAGAATTCATTTTAGAACATCAAAAGCTACAATAAGTTTTGCATTTGGTTTGTGTCAATGTAAGATCATTAAAACGATCCACTACTAATCCAGCAACAGCCATTGCTCTCAACTGTCTGATGCACACTTGTGGCGGAGCTCTCGCAGTTTCTCCTTTTTTTCGACGCATTCACTATGCTCGAGTTTGACCCAAAGGAGTTTAAAGTATGTAATAAAAAGGCAATTCTTTTCATAAAGCACGCAAATTCATTGTTGGAATATTATGTAGAAGTGCTATCGATTTCTTCTTCAAACTTGTTCTCCAATATCCTTTCAGTGATGTGATGGACATAGTTTGCGTCATGCAAAACACAGGAGTATGACTGAGAAAGAAAAGACTCCAAATGCGTACCAAATAAGCTCTGAAGCTGATGGCGAGGGAAGTGGTAGAAGGGATAGCGTCTAGCTATAGCCGGGAGCTTCTCTATTCAGCAGGAGACAGGGAGGATGACTTCAAAACCGGGACTCTCCTGGACAAATCGGGAGGGTTGGAATGTATGACGCATGGTTGTTAGTTATGCCAGAGTGGCTAGAACACAGCAAGGTTGTGTTTAGAATGCTCTAAAAACCTGATGGTTCTTAAATTTTGCAGTAAAAATTTAACTTTTTAACCAATTCAAAGCCTTTTTTTGTTTCTCTATGCTGAAATGATTTTGTATGGTCCTTCAGTTATATCTTCCATAGATAAGTTTGGCCGTCGACATCAAATTTACTTGCTTTTCTAGAACTTAAACCTTCTTTCATTTAGACTTCAAAATATAACTACAAGATGATTATTTGCTTCTTTAGAAAATGTGCAGAATACAGAAAGGGGCATGGAAGAAGTGTAGTTACTAATTAATTGGAAGTAAGATTCAAGGAAGGTCTAGGTGAAAAACAATTTTTTTTAAGGGGGGGGTTTCATAAGGGGGGACGCTAATTTTCTAGATGATTTAAGAGGGGAAAATAGCAGTAAGGGGGATTTTCCATTTTAAGGGGGGACCAAAATACCTGGCAGAAACCATGTCATAATTATGATCATATTCATCAATGACGTGTGCATGTTGATATTTGTTTGTAGTTGTTCTCCTTATGGAAGATCGCCATAATCTAGATTTGTTGTTAGAGGAGCCATGCATCAGCATTTTATTTGATATGGTTTTGTCGCAGAATTCCCTCAAAGTACACAAGCCAAATATGTACCATGTGCAGCGTTTTATTCAAGCATGTTTCCACACCACTTAGCGAAAGGGGAAAAACTCAATCTGAACTGAGTTTCGAAAACTGAATCTGGCGGAGAAAATTGCACTCCGGCCGTACCAGAGTGACGAAAATTCTAGGATGTGCAAAGAATTCCATTGACCTGAATATCATGATGCCAACCATGAGAAGTGGAAAACTCAATTCAATTACTGGTAGGGACAGCTGGGCCTGAAAAAACCCATTAGCTCTAGCAACTTGTTCAACAAGCTGTATGTATGTTTGAAACTGATAATTGCGTTGGCAAAATTGATATGTGCCATATCTCGAGAAGTATCTATTCCGGATAAGTTCAAGTGGAACAGAAACGCTATTTATGCTTAAACTTTTTATGCGCTCAGTGACAAGATATCTTCCCACATGCTTACGACAGCAGAATACATGAGTAGACCTGAAGATTGATGAGTTCGAAAGTTTGACGTCGATGATACATACTGCAACAGAATGAACAACATGTATCACAGTAACCTAGAGCAAGTGACCCCAATGACCCCAAAACTCAATTCAACAAAAAATGGTTTAGAACCCTGATGTGGTATAATACTTCAAAGATATCAACAAGCAAATTTTGGCAAATTTTGGCAGATCTGGAAACAGTCATATAGCAGAAAGACTCAGTGGTTTTCCTTCGCATTGATCGGCTCAGATGGCAACTTTTTCTTTACGCGGAAATCAGAGAGTCTGCCTACTGACTAGTGATGCCCTGTAGCATATGAAACACTCAGCTTTGTACAGGTAGTCTAGCAAGTGAGCCTATGACTACACATATTCAGACCTGTTGTTATGTTCCGTTAATAAAATCTTTTTTAAGTGAGAGAACAGGTCAACTAAGTAGCCTCTGAATACCATGCGAGACTTGACTATGAAGACTGTCGGTGATTTAACAATTATTAGGGGTTGATATCTTTTTATCCAGGGAGGAAAACAAGGCCCAACTTCTGAGTCCACACACACTGCAGCAACACATCATCAATTTGATACCCACAACAAGGATTCTGCACCTTAAAGGAGAACTAAGGGCAATAACATAAGTTGGCTTCAAGTTAACGAGAGTCATACAGGCATGTGAGAGGCTTGTCACGAGATTCCCGGAAAAGTTTTGTTAGGTGTTTCGCTGATGGTACCATAAAAAAATTGACTTTTTTGTTGGGTGCTTCTCTGATAGTACCATCAGAATATTTTGACTTTTTACCACCCTAGATCACTTAAAAATGCACTTCCAAACTCACATCTGTTGTCACTGAGCTCCACAGCTTCACTTCAAAGTCTATAAAATTCAACTTACAGCTCCTTCTAAAACAGAGAATAATGTCATGTGATGTGCAAATCTGTTTGAGGGTGAATTGTGCTTTCTCTGTATATAGCTTGATAGACTAACCATTTTTCCCGGATTTTTTTTGACTATCGTATTTCTTAATTTCCCGGATATCAGGGAAAAACCGGAGATTTCACATGCCTGGTCATATGAAAAAATGTTTGCTGACTTCTGTTTGGTTTACTTAACCTTTCCTTATCCCAAAATCCACCAGTCGGGTAGCATGATTTTCAGCTATGCTCCCCGAATTTGTGCTTCCCGACAATGGAGAAGAAGGTCTGGGCACCAATCCGCTTTGATGACTGTGACGCCAACACAGCACTACACATCGCACTATACACTGTTGCTCTCTTGTACGGAAGGTGTGATAGAGCACCAGGTCAAGTAGAAATATCTTCTAAATATAATTATCCAAAGAGACACTGATCAATTTCTTGATGTCTTCACAGTTTAGTTCCCAATTACCAAAATAGAATGTCAATTTCAGGCATTAAATTGCGCTGCAACGTGATGACCTTGTAATGCGCTCTCCACGAAAGAGTATTGCATGTTTACTTTGGTTGCCATTGAAGTGTGATCGCTGAAAGTAAAACAATAGGCCACACAGCACGTAGAGGCAATGAAATTGATTTTAACTGTTTTCAGAAGACACATAGTTTGAATATTTTGTAAGCTCCCTCTTGATGGAATCTGCGCAAGGGAAACATAAGTTTGAGCGAAGACGACAGTCCAAACCATGCGAGGACACTTAGAAATGCTTTGATATGTGCAACGATTCGTCTATTTGAAGACCACATATTAAATGCTCCAGAGTGGGGCACTAAGATCATGACCTGTTGATGAACGAGGAGAAAAAGGCTGGTTTTATCTCGCTAGCTGGCCACGTCTGCAGACACTTTACAGTCGGACAATGTTTTTATGAAAATGCTTCATTGACCGTTAGTACAAAATTTCAAGGTGAACTCGGCTACCATTTATTCCTTGACAGAAGGCCCTATGGGCAAGGTAGCTCTATCATCTATCTGATTCAGCTAGCTAACTATCTACGTAGCCTAGTTGAGCTGTAGTTTGACAGTTGACATTTGATCCTTAGATTCAATTTTATGGACTTCCTTATCATACACACCATATTTTATGGGCACGTATCCTGACAATACAAATCCCATAGTTTGTCTTTGAACATCTTGATGCAACAAGGATGCTTATTATGAAGGCTTTGTTGAATTACACTTAGCTGCGAATGGGGAAGCATCAGAGTTACTGAATGTGGAACATCAAAAGCACAGGTTTTTATTTGCTTTCACATTTAAATACCCCGGTCTCTTTAGTAAGTGGCTATGCCCTCAAGTGCTACGTGTAAGCCCTCAGGTGCTAAGTGTAAAATCATTCTTTTTTCCTTGACGTTAGTAACTACAAAATTATAGGCAGAACTTTTGGGGGCCAATTTGAGCTGGCCTTATTTGAAAGTGCTGCCCATGCATCGCAACACACTCCTTCGTTCCCTGGTTTTCGATAAACATAAATTTTCTTACTTTTTCACAGTAAAAATTTGTCTTCTTTTCTGACACAGGAAAAGTCGTTCTTTGATTTAGGGCCAACTTGTATTGCCACCATTAGTTCTCCTTTAATCAAATATCCTGTGGCCAGATGGGAGAGCTACTGTGGGCCGTACAAGTAGTAGTGGCCGACTACAACCAGTAGGTAATATTCAGATTGGAATGTACTATGGGGTATAGTGACCTCTGTCAATAATGCCGTTGTGGTAGATTGTTGCAATCAATCAGAAGCGCTTCTGGATCATAATGGCATAGTCTGCGTTCACTGGCACAAGGAGTGAATCAAAAGGAATATCGGCAGCTAGGATATCTTTCCGAATCTATCCGTCTGAGAGATTGACAAACATGCCAATTAAATGATAAGGTATCAGGTATCATCCACAGCTGGCCAAAAAAGTCCGGTAATCAGCATTCTGGTTACCACAGCAAAGGCCACTAGGCATGAATTGAGTTGGGCAAAGGAACAGATCGAGGGAGTTTGGGAGAGAACATCCCCATCTTCGCATTCTTCTGGCAGCAGTCGTCCATTAAAATGCCACCGATTTAGACCATGATAACTTCTGATGCAGTGGACCCCAATTCATTTAATGTGTAAGTTAACCCTACCAGACCTGGGCTTTTTTTTGGCTTCTCAGATCTTGAGGGGGGAGGGGGCTAGTAGGCCCCCTCCATAACTTTGGTTGTAGTAAAGCAACAGCCACGAAACTTGGTAGGAATATAGTCCATGGTGTTGTGCACACTTTATGGGTGGTAAAACATCAGTAGGTAGTTATTAATTATGCTGACGTCATCATATTTTAAAGATGCTGGCCTCAGCTTGAACAATTGACGAAATTTCAAAATACTTCTGAAAATGGATTGTCACAAGTCGTCATGCATCTAGAACATTCTGGAAGTTGTAAATAGTGGTAATAACTCAGAAGTAAGAGACAAATGTGGGTAAAACACACGATTATGGTCGATAAACGATGTCATCATACAGCATTCTATCATAATCCAGTGAAGAAAAATGCTGACATCAGAGGACAGCAGGTACCGGGAACATTTTCTTGGTGGCCAAAATACTCTCAGATAAATTTCCGACAAAGTCACCAAGTTTCATGGCTTTTGCTTTAGCGGTTCCTGAACAATAATCAAAAATGTGGGAGGGGTGCCTAGTAGCCCCTCTCCTGGGTCTAGTACAGTTAAGCACTTCAGCAGCATTTTGCACAATGCACTTTGCACATGAGATGCTCAAATAAGCATTCCCCTATGATCAGATATGTTCCGCTTTATGTAATATTAAAAGAGACTCTTCAATGCTGTTGATAACCCTCAAGAGCCAAGGAAACTGAACAGACACAGAGGCCCGGTGAAAAATAAACAATCATGATCTGTCTAAATCTTTAGATATCTGTTAGTAAAGTTGGTCACAAGGCAAACTTGACCTCTTTGGGTAATGAGCATGAATCGCACTCTGGCAGGTTTGCACATATCTCAAAAATTTGAGATGGATATGATTCAGTACTTTTCAGCAGCATTCTGTGGAGAAATGAGGACAATCCAACTTCCCCAAAGCTCTTGACCTGACCTCTTACAGACGTTTTGGGACTTATGAAGGGCTACATTTTTACCTAAACTAAGCATTCTGTGTCGCATGGTTCCAAAGACATAACAGATTCACACGTACCATCATAATCATAGTCCAGTGACGGTGGAGACCGCATGTCGTTGTAACAGTTTTAATGAAAAAAAATAAATAAAACAAATAAAATAAAGATTCTGTTTGGTGCATTCAACGATTTTGTTTCCACTCCATATAAAAGAGAGTTAGATCTTGCAAAAATAGACATTCATAAATAAATTTGGAAAATTTTCCCACTTTTGAATTGCTTGCATCTCTCCCTAATACAAATGGATTCTGATTGCTTGAATATCTCCATAACGAGAGCTCAAATTAGGATATCAAGTAATGGTAGCCTGCTTGCAGATTCCTCGAGAAATTCAGCTTCTCTCAGTCCACTCACCTCCTCACGCTAATGCAATTTCCTATGCCAGAGCGAGTTCAATGCCCTATTGAGCGGATGGCTCTGCCACCTGCTTTCACACTGCCCAGATTGCAAAAAACAAATTTGAATATTGGCGCTCATTCCATCTGCCGCTGTGATACATAGCATACAGTAATTGGTGACTGTGCCTTAATATTATTTTTGCAAGATTTGGGTAGCTTTTTTTTATCAAGCAGCATGACATTAGCGCTCAATATTTGCAGGCCTAGCAAACAGGTGAAAAGAGTAGCATAAATATTCTACATGTTTATCAGTCTTCATTGAAACAAGAGAAATGTATACAAGCTTCTCCATAAGTATTTTGCATGCCAAGTCAGGTATTTCGAAAGTTTCACGTGCAATTCGCAAAAAACCTATTCCCTAAGTGGGAGAAATACCTTGGAACTAACATCATGCAAAGAAATAAAAGCTCTGATGACACGGCAAATTGTGGTCGTTAGCAGGATACCTTTCCGCTAAACGACAGACATTCTCTTCCAATTCTTGGAACGTAGCCATGAGCCAAGCTCTTAGGGGCAGGCAGCCCAGATCGAAATAGTGCGGGGGACACTATATTACATACATATTATATCGTAAACCCCAAACACGACACTTGAATTATGCCGTGAACATAAGCTTAACTAACACTATTTTCCATCTAAACAGACAGCCATCCACTGATGGTCTTCCCATAGCCCAATCATTTTCAATAACGTACTACTTGTGGCGTTCAGATACACAAGATAATACTGTGCGCATGCTTTTCTACGCATTAACGCTATATTGCCCTTGTTTCATAGATAATGCATCAAGTTCTGATACACGGCAGATGCATGGGTTTCGGTAGACAAGAAATAGTTGCTTCTAACTCATAAAATTATCAAGTCAACTCTTTATTTAACCATGTGAGTGCATATCGAGCAAAGCGACTAGTATTTTATGGCTCTTGCAAGCTTTTTCTTCTGCTACCATATGATTAACAGGTAGGCGTTCTCTGTTACGCATAACTCCGAGGATGTATATTTCTATTCATGAATACATTTGGCAAATTATTTGCGATGAATATCTGTGCTACCTGTCACCTGCGTTGAAACATTTACCCCGCGACAATTACTGCGCATCCTGAGGATAACAATAGGAAACCATGAAGCGTTGATGAGACTCAGGAATGTAAAGAATAGAGTGCGAGATTTCATCTCAACCAGGAATATCTGGTTGCTCTACGGAGAAATATAGTGACATTGTGCCGAAAAATACTAGTCCCTTTGTGGGTTTGTCGGTCAGACTGCAGTTGTGTATCAGATAAGAGTTGCCACATAGTGAATGTTGGAGTTAGAAGGGACTATGCCAGTCTAGGGTTTCGGTTAAAACAATCCATTCCTCATCGATCTTGTTTCCTTTCCGGTCCATGTCTACCTGTCTACCGTGACTTGAAATGGACGAACACTATGATACGGATCTTGCGACACACTTCGAATTTACCAACATTCTATTTAGCCGTCAGATGCGATATCAATGTGTAAATTTCACTTCCTATTCAAAGAGATCATATGATCAGAACAGAATGCAGGAGCAGCGAGGAATGCAAGCGAATGGCTTGATCTTTTAGCAGATAAGGGAGGCACATCTGAAATAGGACATTCGTGAGATTAGCAAAGAATCTCAAAACAACTTTTTTGGCGTACAATGATAAACTTTTCACATGAGATGGCACGCCATGGATACGCACGCTATAGTAACTATGGCGTGTGCTACAGCACGCGATAGTAACGTATGGTGTGTACTCAAAAACGAGCTCTCAGTTAATTAAAGCAATATACCGGTCTAAAATGATTTTTGACATTTTTGACATTTTTGACAATAGGGCCTTCAAAAACATGACTGTAGCTTTCTATTTCATGTAAGAAGCTTATTTGTAGTTGCAGAGATACCTGCTTTCAAAGTTATAGAGAATTTTGGCTAGCTGCCAATTTGTTTCTCAACGGTATTTATCATGATGCATGGTCAGACGAAGCGGAATTATCTAATTTTACTTGTTAAATTGCTGCTCATTGAGCAGATGTGCGAATCCAAATTTTCTGAATCTCAAAGAGGAGTGTAATACATTGCTTGTAGCGTTAAAAGGCATCCTTTACATGTTCAGTTACTAAGGAACACCATAAACCTTAGAAACGGTCTATATGACGTCACTAATGACCAAAATTGAGAACTATAGAACCATGAAAAATATCAAACTTTACAGTGACATTGCAGAAGAATAACTGAAGATTTTTCGCTAAATAAAAACAGTCTTCATGTTTTTGCAAGGTCTACCACCGTGTGGAATATAGTTTTAGAGCAGTACATACCTTTGAACTGCACAAAAAGACATATCTTACAGCTCATAACTAACTCAAGCAAACAAACTGAAGCTGCACATTAATTAAGCTGGCAAAAACAAGTGTGCAATGAAAAACTGCAGATCATAAACAAGTAGATGCCTAGGACAAGTAAAACATGCTCACCAGCTTTCAATCAAAACAGAATGAAACATATGTAGTATAATTAGCTGTCATAATTTCAATGTCCTTCATTTTTTCTCGGTGCTTACGTTCACTAGGACCAAGTATGATAGGACACATACTTTGTTGATTACGCAATTGTGTAACAAGATCTATAGCACGACAAAATAATCTGAGCACACAGACTATGAGTAGAACCCACTTGATATGCTTCATTGATCTTCACAAATTTTTCTTGTGCTTGTGGATCAGGATTTTTATCTGGATGCCTGAAACCAAAATGAACACATCACATGACAAGTTATTATTTTCGATAGGATCAAATCAAAACACGAAAATAGGATAGTGCCTTTAAGATTCTACATCTTTAAGCATTGCCAGAAGCGCAAAAGCTGGAAATATACTTCCTTGCTGAAAAAAGGGTCTAACGAGAGAGACACAAAGGGCCTAACAAGATGAGCAAAATACAGGAGTTGCACCGTGAGCATCATAACCTGAAGTTTAAGGTTTTATAAGGAAGTGGCACATACCCCAAAGAGTGGTAGCACTCTCCCCCTTACAGGTGTTAAAGAAATCTGTTGATGATAGGAACAGATCCGAAAAACGAACAGAAAATAGAACATTAGGCAGAGTAGAATGCCTTAATGATTCGTTTAGCGAAGAACTGCACATTTACATGGCAACTGGACATAACGAGAAGCAAAGAACAGACTAAACTCCGGGATGAAGAGGAAGACTACCACCTGGGTGTCGGCATTTGAGAGACCGGCTGTGGCTTTAAACATGTTTTACGGGCCCAACACTCAGCAGGAGTGAATCCACGCCAGGCAAATACACCGAAAGACCACAAAACAACACAGTTATAAATTTTACCAAAAATTCAACACAAAATTTAAACAAAAAAACAAATACTGGCCAAAATAAAGAGAAAAAAATAAAGGAATGAATAAATAAATAATTCTAGAAAATATTTACAATATCAAAAATTCTCAAATTTACACGCATATTCATCTACATGGAACATAGGTCTACAAAATAGACAACCTCCCCAGATCACGGTTTTAGTTTCATCAAATTCACCCACATCCAATGCAGTCCGATAATATGCAGCAAAGCTAAATTGCAATCCTCTGTTGCCTTTCGAAACATTTGCTCACACTTCAGTCTTGATCTATTACAAGTACCTGTATTGTTGCCACTGAAATTCCCAACCAACACAGGGTTTAAAAAAATAGGCGTACGTGCGTACGATGGTACGTCCAGCCTTCTTCTTCGTACGCCAAATATTAGAAGAAGCGTACGCATACTGTGCGCCATCCTATCATTTGCTAGAACACCGAATTTATATTTCAAACAGTGCCAGAGTGTTTACCTTTCTTGCGCTGGACAGATGCGAGATCGCTTTTTCGTCAGTTGTCCATTGCAAAGTGGTAAGATGATGATTTATGTCGCCTTTGATATGTTCTGTAAAATACCACATTCCATAAGAACAGCACATTTTCAAGATGGCTGAAATGATCGAAGGCGGCTCATTCAAAGCCATTTGTTTTCTTGAAATGCTGATAATCTCACCAATCAATAAAGGCCTATACTACCGTACGGTATGTATTCAAGCTTGCAAATGGTCCATCTATTGGGTTTAAGGTCAAATTACTTGATGCAGCTGCTATACCTACATGAAATGATCTGTTTTACTAGCTAGGTAGGTCTGGACTTACCAAACAAAGGGGTTTTGATTGCCGACGTTTACCAATAAAAATTGTATGTGGCATCTGCCTCATCGTACAAGCTATGTTGATCATGACGTACGATACTGTACGCACTTAAAAACTTATTTTTTAAGCCCTGCAACATAACTAATCAAATAAACCTTTTCTCCAACCATTATTCTCACACACAATCTAGTCTGATGCCATGCTTCAATTCTATAGCTAGTTCATTTAACTATTTGAATCAAAATTAGCTTGAATTCCCCCGAAGTGATATGACTCTCAAATATATTAAGCATGTCATAGTCAGGGTGTTAGCCAGAATTAGAAAGGTTATAGCAGTAATTTCAAATTGGGAAAAATGTTTACGTTGTGAACGTGTTACGCAAGCCAGCATAGGTGGTGAGCTTCTGTGATGGGGGAACATGCGGAGAGGGCATTGTAAGCCACCCTGCTTGGTCCAGGACAGAGCCATTGAAGACATAGTAATATATAGGATTGCATAATATTCAAAGACTGCAGTAAAAGAATTTTAAGGTAGACACTCACACTAAATTTTTCACTTAAAGGGCCTCGCAGCATCGTCGGCAAGATGAAGAAGATTATGTTCACCAATGGTAGAAACCAATCGATACATAACTTATTTTACCTCAGATATTTTAGCAAACAAAGCAAAACTAATAATAATAATAATAATCTTCAGCTAATCCGCAGCAGAACTCTTATCTATAATAATGATTTGCAGATAATCCATAGCAGAATCCTTGTACACAAATCTTTACTAAATCCTACTAGTCTATTCAATCTCAGGCAGTAGCTCAAAAATCTGTTTTCTGCCGCTACTGCATCTGCTAGCTATAGTCAACCAGTCCTAAAAACTAAATTGATAAGCTCTTCTCATCAGCTGGTGTAGATGGGCAGGCAGATGCCCAATTGCTTGCTGCAGGAATGAGCTTTTTGCATCTTATTATTCATGGAACCAATCAGCTTGAGTGTTCAGGTCACCTGGTCTGAACATTTTCGCATATAATTATCTCAATCTCAGAGGCAACTGCTTCAGGATGAAGGCAGAATAGTCTGTTGCTGCCATTTGCTATATGGCCTTTACAACTGCAGTGTTTAATAATTTAAATCATTCATAAAGAAACTCTCGCAACTGGTAATTATTTACTTGGAGTCAATTGGGAAAACCCCGTTAAATGCCAGCCTAACACCCAGATAGTTTTTCCTTTCTGTGCCTACCATTGGTCAAATTTGGACACTGACATTACTAATTCTGTGTCATATGGTATTTTTAGA
>JAOBRC010482454.1:0-11710 GCA_027575255.1 Scolionema suvaense
TGCATGGTGATACATTGGGCAAACATTTGCAATGTTTGGTGTTTTATGCTCTGTCTTGGTGGGATCGTAGATGTAGATTTTTTCCATGGCTGCAAGAAAATAAGGTAGGTAGGTAGCATTACTATTAGTGTTGCTAACCTTCCTGGATAAAAGTGACTTTGCATGTATTCTTCTCTTTGGAAAGATCTGTCATTGCTTCAATCATACTGCTGTATTATTGCAATGCAAGCGCAGTTTCGAACCGATCTCTATTTTATGGCTGAAATATTTTTTCACCTACCATATGTCACAAATCCACCGGGAAACCAGATGCCTATTTCACAGAAAAGCATGGGAAATCTTTCGCTTTCGGTTTTTCGCTCTTATTTACACCATATTCTAAGATTTTGGTATATTTAAAATTGTGTCTTTGCCTGGACTGAATTCCTCCTTTAACATATGACACTGCACCACATTTGTTGCTTTGACTGTTATCATCTGCAGAATTCAAGTGTTTCGTGATTGCTATCTGATAATGTGTTTATTTACACTGCTGAGTCTCACTGAGCTAGGTCTTATAGTAAGTGTTATAAACAGTGACACTGTGATGCTACTCTGTGCTGCTGTTCTTTATATAATGTTGCTACTGAAACACCTGACTGATACTGGGCAACGAATAATTGCATGACCAAATTTCCTAATTATTTGTGAATATCTAAAATCGATATGATGCAAGGTCACTGGTACTGTTTTGTCTTACTACAAGTTCCCCCTGACATGTTCCAGCTGAGTCAGTTTTATTCTGTTGCTCTACCGCTATGACAGTTTTTCCCCGGACAATACGGTGAGGGGGAAGACATGATCTATCTCTCTTTGGAATATTGCTCTCCTCTCTGTATTACTATCAGCTGAAATTATTCTGTTTGTTACACCTTCTGGTTCGTGCTTTAATCATCAATGAAGCCTTTGTTACAGGTCTTATGCTTGCCTTAATCAAGCTTTGCAATTCTGGTTAAAATTTGAAGACTAGTGTATTTTTTTGCTTCTGCAGTATAAATAATGTTCAACAACTTCTGCAATTCAGATATCATGAATACCAATTAATGACTGGAAGTGCAATTTTATTTTAAGAACTGATAATGATAGGCATCTTAACCACGCTTCCAATGTATGATGCTGGCAACACCTTGAGGGAATAAATTTTTCATGGATTTATTTTTGCGAGTACAATTTTCAAGGCATTTTGTGTGGATTTATTTTTGCGAATCAGGGATTTGCAGAAAAAATGTATAGAAGCGATATAGCGAATGCTAATCAACGAAAGAAAAGAAGGCAGTTATCATCATGTCAACTAAGAGAAAGAACTAAGAGTCCGAGCACATTGTTATTGATTAAAGATCAAAAAATTTGTAGTCTTTGCTTTTAGTCAGGCTGAGACTTTAATTTCATAAATTTTGCGTGGATTTAATTTTGCAAACTTGGCAAAAAATCGCAAAAGTTGCAAAAATTAATCACATGTACGTATTTATAAATTTATAATGCCACATGCCGTATTGTAAATTATATGGAAACTCAGTCTAATTCCTTAAAACTTTCACAACGAATTAATAGACCTTTTTCGTCGTCATCTAATGCATTGTGGAATGGCCAGAAGCACTGAACATAGTAAATGTTAAAGTTGCAGACGCACATGACACCTTGTGTTGATATCAAGATTGCTGGAAGTAGGCAATTACGTCTGCTCTTTACGTGTTAGAGTAATATTCCGCTCTAAAAGGGTATTCCCCCGTGGTGTTAGATCTTTCAGAAACATGCTTAAGTGTTTCATCTTCAGTGCTCCTTCAATGTTTTTCAATTTTGTTTGTCAATTATGACATATAGGACTGTTTCTAAAAGGTCTATGGCGTTCCTTAGTGACTGAGTATTTATATAAATGATTCATTTAAACATTATGAGCAAAAACACCTATTACACCTGTCTTTAAGGTAGAACGAAATTCAGATTCACATGTGCGTTCAATGAAGAGCAATTTATCAAGTAAGATAGGATAATTCCACTTGGTCTGATCATTCGCCATGCGAAATTCCCATTCAGAAACAAAAATTTTCCATGACTTAGAAAGCAGATTTCTCTGGAACTACAACAGCTTTTTTCATGAAGTACAAAGCTGCATTAACGTTTTTGAATGATCTATTGCCAGGCCAAAGATCGTTCTAGATGGGAATATTGCTTTAAAATGATCTCCCTCCGGGATGTTAGCTGTCGTTACAAAGATACCTGCCCTGCAGCTATCCCACAATGCATTGCATGATGAGAACTTGCAATAGGTGTATTGTTATTGGTTTAGATTTCTATTGTGCCAGTTTAACCATTAGAGGAAGAAAGACAAACGTGTGCGTTCTGGATACAGGGTCACCTTTGGCGCGCCAAGAGCGCCACGTGTTGAGAATGAGCGGTCACAATTGGGGCGGTTTTGGTAGAACAGAAAATTCTGCATCGATTGATACCAAGTTTATTGCTCTAGCTACTGTGGTTAACAAGTTATGGCCTTTTAAACTTACCAGAAACGACAAAAATTGCCAGGTCGTTTTTTCAGGCATTGGGGAGTCTAAGGGTTAAATGTGGGCACAGCCATAGGAAACTTTATGAAATTGAGATAGAATCTTTGTTGTTTAATCATGTGACTTTTGCTGTGTATAATGGAAGTTGGTACTGCTGACAGTATTGGTGTCCTGTAGCTTCCGATTATGCTCTTTCAGTTAGCGATATTTGTGAACAAATTAAAATACTAGCAATGCTTGCGTATCTGTACATACAGTAATGCTTATCAGAACACCAATATTATATACAGACACCAATGCTGACTTTCTGTGCACATTTAATTACGAGTTGCTTCCAATTTTTATCCAGAATTGCTAGAATTTGTAGCCTCATACTTTAGAAGTGAGTAAGAAAAAAAGCATGTGTTAGTGTTGGATTGTTATTTTCTTTTTGTTATTTTCTACCTCTCTGTATTTTATCCCTTTTATTTTTGGTTGTACCATATCTCAGTATATAAATTCACTTTTTACTTAGCATTCTTGAACTGTTTGGCATTTATTATGATGTTGCACGAAATATGGTGCATTGACTTTTGTAATTTTGTTTTCGTGCTATGATTTACTCAGAGTACGTGATGAAGGCAGTTAATTAAGACGATCATAATACTGTTAAATTTGTTAATTATACTACTGTGGTTGATTGCTTACGTGCATGGAATGGTGAGGTCTGGAAAAAAGTCTGTGATTTTTTTGAGAATTTTAGATCTTCCGGAAGCAGACCGACAGAAGTTACTTGATCGGAACGGATGGAACAAAATTGATTATCGAGACGGTCGCTATCATCAAATCATTCACATGGTTTGTAATAATTTATTTCCTTTTGTTCAACCCAACGAAGATGTCTTTGGAGGGCTATCAGGCCTGCGCCTATGTGTTTTGTTTAATATCTCAAGAAATACTCGCTATGAGCCTGAAATTAGGTGACTTTTCCAAAAAAGTTTATTAAGGACTTCAGAAATACGAAAAAATTGCAATAGGGCACAAATTTTAGACATCACGTCGTCATTTGTGAAATGTACCAATGTAAGAAAAACTATGATATTAACAGATAAACATTGTTATATGGCAGAATATCAAGAATTGGTATTGGGAGGCTTGGATTGATGGTAGACTGTTCTATTTCTGCGACTCTTTTGTAATCTCGTGCCCTGAATCCGAGTGCAGTTAAGTCTGTCATTGCCATAGTGTAGCACAGGCTATCACCTCCTTCCCCTTAAATTTGGGGGACTCCCTTCTAATTTTTGGAATACATCTGACACCCCCGCCCCTGTTGCCAAGCTCTCACTTTGCCACTCCCACATTGGCCCAAATGGCTGGAGAGTATATTCTTGCTCTTTCCGTGCTTAGCCGAATGCAAACATGCCGAATATTAACTGGAACAGTAGCTTGAACTTTGATGCTGTAGACAACAGTAAGAGAAATATGTTTCCACTTTTCTCTGTTTTGGCCAATAGAGGAATCAGAGTAGTCAAACTTCATGACCCCCCCATATGATTTTCTACCCCTCGTGGGCAATATTAGCCCCCCCCCCTAGGTTAGTATTCTTGGAGAATCCTTCCCTTCAGGCTGTGAAAGAAAAGTGCCCTACCTCCCTAACAATAGGGAAGTGCAAACTATATGTGCATAGTTAACCAGAATTGGATAATTAGTTATTCATAATTAGTGTCTTTATTGAACCCAATTGATGTGCTGTGAAGTTGTCTAACATTGTACCAAGTTTCAAGACTAATGGCGAAAGTGCATAGTTTTTACAATGGGCGGGCCTGCCAGGTCCCACTCCAGCCTATTTAGTGTCCTAAAAGCCCAACCATTTTAGGTCTAATGTATCTCCTCCTGTGACGTCTATTGAGATGTGATGCATAGTACACAGGAAAACCATTGAACCCAGTTTCACATTTGTAGTTGCTGTTTTATGTTACGTATGCCTCCTGAAACTAAGTTATTGTTCAAATTGCGAACCAATAATGTTGAGCCAGTTTTTAGTTTCTCTACATACATCACACTAACTGTCAGATATTTGCCTTCGTGACCCTGTTGAATTCTACTGACATGCAGTAAAATGAAATTTCTTTCTGAGTTTTTACCTGCACATGTAGCTGTATGCACCATGAGGAGTGTCGAGGTGGTTCTTGTATTGTTTATCCCGCAGTATTATTTTGCATCAGTGTTAATGTTTGATTATAATTGGTAGGTGACTGCAGCTGATGGTGCTGTGAAGCACTACACAACAGAAAATAATAAAGCAAGGAGAGAATCTGTTGATCAAGCTTTGGAGTTGGACAGAAAGACACTTCAAGTATGCAGCATTGCTTCCCCTCTGTTTTTATCTTTTTTAAAGGGATCCTCCGGCAAAAAATCAAGTGACATTCATGTGAAAATGCTAAAAAAAGGGGGATGGATGCTTCCTCCCATTTTTCCTGAATGTATTCAAAAACCTGATTAAGTCTGTTCTACGAATTATTTCGAGAGCAGAACGCAACTGCAAAACAGCAATGGCGGATCAGATCCCGCCATGCTAATTTATTCACTGACGTCAGTTTGGGAACCGGCATGATTTACGCAGATACAGGAATCGAAGATCACTAAAGTGTGAAAAACCATATAGTGGCTCTTGGACATACTACGATATGTTTTGTACCTATCCTCGTCATCCACCAAAAACAGCAACGAAGGCAATGCTGACCACTCTGTACTCTGTTTGTGCAGTACTGACCTGCACGCAGTGCACGTAATCACATGGTAATTCCCTACAGATACCAATCACTTGCAAACTGTCATTTCAAATAATGAAGCTTTCACATGATTCGTTGCTCTCAACAATCGTTAAAAACTTCGTTTTCACGTGTTCACATAATAACTGAGGGAATTACAATTTACAAGTTATATCACACTGGCACATGCGAATTGGGGAAGCTAAGTTCGATGCAGTTACATCACATGTTATTTACAACAATGGGCAATAGCAGAAGTGTTCAATTTTGGTTATATTACGCAACTGAAAAAAAACCAGGTAGAATCCTCACTATGAAATCAATGAGGCATCCCTTTATGTAGAGCGAACGGCTTCATTTTGATGTTGGAAAATAGAAGCAGGAGGAAGTTGGGGAAGCAGGCAGTTTGGCCAACAGCAATTGAGGAGTTCTTTCATCAGGGAGAAAACGATACTATTAATTACGTTTTGTTACGCAGGAAGTTTCTGGCACTGAGTAGAACTTTTTCTGCTGAAAGTGATAATTATACATACGTAAGTTTATGGTAATAAAAGAAATATCACCCTCGGACTGCAGAAGAAAGCGTATCTGGAACGCCAAGCAAGGATGGTATGCTATTGCTATTACCGTGCACTTCCTTCTGTCATGATGGCCATTATGGTTCTGTCCCATCCTGACGTCACAACTTGTGAAGCTTCTTTCCCGACGAAAGGGAAGCTCAGGGAAGCTTGGCTACTAAAAATTTGATTTTCTGATGTTAAAATGAAAAAGACACGAAAGTCATAAAGATTTTGTGCTATTTACGCAGTGGCAAGCTGTTTTATCTTTTTTGTATTTTTGCCGGAGGATCCCTTTAAGAAATTGAAGCATTAAGTAAGGATTGTAAACTTCGTGTATATAGGAGACAAAGGTTTGAGAGATGCTATGCGATGTGGTTTGAACGTCAATATTAGTTTGTTGTCGTCATAATTCATAGTCGCTGAACTTCTTTCATCAGTAATACATAGTTCATTAGTAGCTCTAAAGTGCTATTTAATGGGTGATACAATGAATTTGGTGAATTTTACTTACGATAAGACCTGTAAGGCGCCATTCTGCGTGTGTTAAAAAATTTTATAAACATTTTCTGATATATCAAGTAACAGTTTGCGCTCCATGTTTTCTTAAATGCTTAACTCTTAGGACCCGTACGTTGGGATTGATGCTGTGAAAGATTATAAACTTTTCAGTCCTTTCTACTCTGATGTTGCAGGAACTATATGCGACTGCCAGAGCTATGCTGTTTGTGTCATTCAACACTGCTTTGTCTGGCAGAAATAACATATGCAGGTTTCATTTGGTTTATTTCAGTTGGTTGAAAAATTATGAAGTCATTTCGTTAACTGTGAAAGGAAAACATATGTACATACTCTCAAGGCCCTTAACAGAAGGCTCTCAAATTGCTTATTCATTTATTGCATCTCTTGCTCTTTTTTAACCGCAGGAGTAAAATTCTAGGATTCTTCATGTTCTTAGGCACATCATCCGTCTTGAAAGCTTTATTTTGTGAAGCAAGTGTTTATTAATACAGTTTGTCTTGATAATATTATTGTGCTTTCTTACTGTGCATATGTATGCGGAAAGAACTGACCTTTCCATGAATCACGAAACTTTTCATTTAATATTTCCGATCCCCCTCCCCCCTCCCCACATGAACACTTCTCCTTCAAGGACCTCAGAGTAAATTTTGTATGCTTGCAGTGTTGAATGGCTGTTCCTGCTGTGCATGAAAATAATTGTATTGTTTTTAGAGTTGGGTTGGGCATCCATATCTTGATATTGTGAATAACTCAACTGACTTCGATGGTAAAATCAATAAAGTTGTTACGGTATGTACAGCACTGTCATGGAACCCCATTATTGTTGAACAGTGGAAATTAGGGATTTCAAATCGTACCTAATCGTAATCGTGTTATCTCTCTGGCAATATAGAAAGGGTCTTATGTATCACTGTTTCAGCCTGCATTTATGCCATATGATGATGTTTGTTTAGAGCAGTTTGTTGATTCTAAATTTCTTTTTTCAATCAGTCTGCACGCTGAAATTTATACTTTATCGAACTTCTAATCTGATTTCCATTGCTTTCTGTTTCTATAAATTTTCTTGTTGATTGATATTCTAAAGGCTGTGTGTGGGTTAGTTGTATACTCTTTATTCTTGGTACTATGATGTTATGCTACTGTCTTGATATTTATCTGTAGAGTGATATGTCCCTCATTCACTCATTTGTCTTGTTAGTTCTGCATTATTTATGCATGCTGCTACCTTTAGGGAAGAATATTCGCGTCAATTAATTTGCACAGTCAAATTTTTCAAACATTTGTCGGGAATCAATTTTCATGGTGGAGGCCGTGAAAGGCATTTGGCGGGAATAAATTTTCTTCGTCAAACATTTTTCAGACATTCATTGGAAAGTTATTTCCATATGTTTTCTTATAAAAGGTAATATTTTAGTTTGCTGCACGTATCGCCAAAAGTGACTGCTGGCCTTAGTTCAATTGTGACTGATAAAAAATGCATTTTGCCTTAGAGTTTTGGGAATTTGAGGAGTTGATTTCCGCAGTTTGATGAGATAAATTTCGCGCAAATAAATTTTTGCGGTTGAGCATATTTGGAGGTCAAATAGGGAATTTGTTTACGCGAATGCTCCCCAAAATGGTGAAATCTGCGTAGTTTTCTACCCACGACAATTAAGGTATAACAGTAGATTGTTTGTTTTTGTTTCTTATCACTAGTTGAAATGGTGTATATTCATGTCATTTTGACATTTTGTATCCGTTTTGTCAGTTTATTTAGTGGGGATTGTCTCTCTGTACCAAAACTATTTTTTTGTGTGTTGCTTGGTGATGTGTGAGGATTCAGGATCACCACTTATCAGTTCAGCATATTGTGTTTGCTCACCAGAGTATCTTACAATATCCCACTACCATTTCTGTGTTGTTTTGGTATTGCTGAAAATCTGCGAAATTTTCTTTTTGATTCTCTTGATTTTCATTAGTTGACAAAGAATTGAAATGATTGCGATGTTTTAAGTTATGTTTTATGATTTTAAAGGATGCTTCTGCGCCACTTAAGAAAAGGATGCTGCTTTTGGATCTGTTGAAAGTAAAACACAATTATGTTAGTTGTCTGAATTTGATAACAAACGGCATCAGGCCGCCGCGAGAATCATAAAAACTTACGAGTTAGTGCGGCTTTTTCTAAGGATCTATCATGTTCCGTTGGATCCTGGCAGACCACTGCTGTTAACAATTTCTGTTCCAAGTGATTTGTGTTTGATAGAGACAAGCCAGCGGTGAGAAATAAACTTAATGCAGGCTCAGCAATGATGGGGTTTTGAATGGTATCCTCTCGGGTAGTTATGTGATCGCTGAGAGATCTGCACCAACAATCAAATACACCTTTGTTGCAGACTATTTGCTCTCGACTTGGAATTGAAACTGCGGATCAGTTCTTAAGTCATACTACGAAGTTGAAGTTTGTTGTTGGAGCGGAGCCTTTACACGAGGTGAGTTTGGGTTTGTTGAGTCATTGTGACCTACGAACAGTTAGTAGGTGCCCTCAACCCATTCTTTGATTCCCAATTTCACAGACCAGTTCTATAAAATGAGATCTGTTTGTCTTTCCGTCATGGATACATTTTCCTGGCTATCTACTTGATAGAGTTGTCTGAAGTTTGGTATGGATGCGAAAATCTGTTTGAAAACAAAGAGATAGATACCGATTTTTTTTTGAGAAAGTGTTAATCAATATGCAGATGGTCATTGATTTGATCGAACGGCCATATTAAGGTCTATTGATAATATTTAAAAAATGTGTTCGTCAACTTTTTGTAAGTTTTGGTGTGACTGTGTAGAGCAGTGGTATTTACTATTATAGGCCTAGTATTTTATCTGGGAATACTCTCGTTTTGCTTGTGCTTGGCCACATATTGCCAAGAATATTCATTTTTGGTTTATTTGACTATGAACATCAGTAAGGATAGCTGTTTTGTTTATTATCCTATGGTTTTTACAGGTGTACAATATAACACAATGATTCATCATCAATTTTGCGCGAGTCCACTTAGACCGCGACTTGTGCAGATTAGGCATTTTGATGTGAGCTATGTTGCATTTGGTAAACAAATTCTTTAACTCTGTTTTAGCTGGTTATTTTAACTGGTGGGGGCATATGTGCCCCTCCCCCTGCTAAAACCCCTTTCGGATGCTTGGTTTCACTTCAGACCTGCCGCAATAATAGTATGGACTGCGAGCTTTTGTTTTTACGACCAGAAAGTACTAATGAATTATTCATGACGTCATTATTTTTAGGGATTTTGGACCAAACTTTTGAACATTATCAAACTAATTTTCATTTACTCAAAATTGGTTCTATAGGTTCATATTTAGTTGGTTTTAAGGTCAAAAAGCACCTGCTACATGCATTTGAGTGCTGTCTAGCCCTTAGTTTTAGCTAAATTGGCCTGAAAACAGCTATTTCAACCTAAATTTTGGTATAGTACCATCCAATAAAAATCCCATATCTTGGGAACTATAGGGTTTGGAACTTGCAAATTTTCACTCAATCAGCCTTATACAGTTTAATAGAAGTCATCTAGTCTTGGCGCTTTTGGTTTTGTCGCTCAGACGTTACAACTTTTATAGCAAGGGGGGAGGGGGGGCAAATATGCAAATATGCCCTCCCTGCTTGAAGTGGGGCTGAAGTTGGTGTTAAAACTTTACACTACCGAGTTTATTTAGCAGATATACATCTTACTTTATATTTTGCATGGGTTGCAATCATAGAAAGAAAAATATCGGCATGCATGAGTCAAAATTGTTGTGTTAGTTTTCATTCTCCGGTTTTCATTCTCTGCTATGTAGAGCTAGGTGTTTTGTACTTGTTTCAATATTACTTTTCTGTTTTTAAGAGCTTCACTGATTTCCAAGAACTTAATGTCACTGTCACATACTTGGATGGGGTTGGAAAAAATATGCGCCAACGGCTGACGAAAAGGGAGCAAGCAGGTAACATGTGCGGTCCCTTTTCAATTTCATTTATTTCTTTTTTGTCTACGTGTGATTCTTATATTTATACGTTGTTGAGGCATGATTATGTGGTGATTGTAGTACTGGGGTCGCACAATGCTTTCTTTGGTGTTATGTAGAGGGACATGACTCGTTAGTAGGTTGGAGTTTTTGTTATGAAAAAATTTCTTTTTACTACCACAAGAATCTAGAGCGTAATTTGTGACGTTAGACATTTGCCCCTTCACTTTTCAATTTTAAAGGGTTTGAACAGCCTGTAAGTACAAGTGGTCGCCACTAGACCTCTCCAGCCTAACAGACGTTTGCATGCATCCGCAGATGTAGATTGGATTACTCTCCCTTTCTACTGACAACGTATGGTGAACCTGCATTATGTTCATACAGGCTGGTTAGAAGGAGAGGGCTGTTGTTGTAAAACTTAGTGCGGGAATGGTGCAGGATTCGATTGAGACAACTATCTAGTCTATCAGAGAAACTGGGGGGTGGGGGAGGGGGCAGAGGTGGTTGCCCGATCATATGGTCCTGAGGAGACTGGTAAGAGCATGCTGCCCTCCTTTTCTCAGACCTGGACTGTGCATCTGCCCCTCTGTATGTAAGTGAAATTTGCTGTGTACGTATTGCTTCCCCTCTAGGGCATTGTGTGGATTCTTCTCAGTTGCCCCTCAGATCATTTGTATTCAATTATTGTAAATACATTTCGAGTAGAGAATCAAATCCTTCAGTGCCTGATTTCAGAGATCTATATCTGTTGCTCTTTATACAGTTCCTTGTTTCGCGTGTTTAGGAAATTCTGCGTATATTCTCACAACATCACGAAAAGATGACTCTATGATACGGCCCATTGTTACGAAGCAAATGCTGAGTGAAGAGGAATACAGAGTAAGTTGAGGATCTATGCTAATGTGTGGTTAAGAACGATGTCATAAGACCCATGATTGCTTGGCATTAGGTCTTATTTATTTGCTACAGCTTCGATAGCGCCAGTGCATGATCTGGCTAATCATAACCCTGAGATTCCGCCTTGTATGGGAAATATACCAACTAATTTTTGTCATTTCTACAACTTCATCATGCCAGAATATTTCATTTGCTTTATCGTCAGTCACAAGCTAGGCGTCAGTCAACTCAGAATTGTCACTCCTTCCAAAATGCCCTTAGTAAGAGTCTTTCGGGTTCGAAGGATTGAGATGAACGGCATATCGTAGAATCCTTAACTACTGCGCTGTGCTGTATATTAGTGCTCGTTATTTGTGGATTCTGCGCCCTTGTTTAACCCTACAGAGTATTGGGGAAATTGCCAATTTGCATGCCAAGATCCAGCACTGGAAAGAACAAGCTGCTCCCGAAATCC
>JAOBRC010482565.1:0-11708 GCA_027575255.1 Scolionema suvaense
TGGGAATAGCAGAGGTACATTGTATTTAGTCCAAAACATCAGTTTTTGCCTTAATATCCACTTTCTGACTTGCGCTCGTTAGGCATGTGTCCTGTTCAAATTTTTGAAATTTTCAGACAATCAGTGCCAAAATATCTTCGCCAAACCATTTTGGCGAAGATTTTTGGCAGTGATTGTAGGCCTAAGTTCTGAAAAATTCCAGACAAGTGGGGAGAACTCTTGCAAGGCCAGTCAAAAGTTATAAGTTCAAGGGGGTATGAACTAGGCTGATCATGAAGGGCTGGTATGCCTTCTAGACGGCTGCAGAACCTTGATAGAAACTATGCTTGTGGTCAGTAAGATAGGTATATATACCGACCGAGCACTGAAGGGTCTCTCCTCTGAAATGAAGATTCAACTTACCCACTTTTCAAACATGAACAGAGGCGGTAAATCGAGTAATAGTTGTTAAGATCGTCCAACACTTTTTTCTACAGACAAATATCAACTGCACACTTCCTCACTCAGTATTTTCTCTCTCTATCGCAGCTCGGGTTACCATTTTAGCTGATATATTCCTATTTACCTTGCAGAAAGATCTTAATCAAAGCATCATTTTATCTCATGTTCCTTGAAGGGAAACATTTTATCAGCCCCAAGCAGCAGGTACAGCAACCATCTCTTACAGCACTAATAGCATGGAAGCTTGAAAGCATCATAGACTCAAACATGTCACAGTCAAGTACAGAAAATAAAGGAAAATAATATATAGCTACTGGTTGGTGGGATGGGCATACCTGGCAGCTAATGTCGTCAGAAACTTAGCAGAGCTGGAGAAACAATCTATACGTTTCTCACCGGAGAAATCTCTTGTTGACTTGACAGCAGTTCCGATGTCACTGGAAGAGACCAGCTGGGGTATTCTCTCCTTTTATTTTAAGACGGTTTACTAAAGCGCAGGCAACTTTTTGGATAGTGTCGGAATCTTTTGTCAGTGCATCGGTAAGAGCATGGCAGAACTCCATTGTCATGGCGTTACGTCCGTTGTCCTCCACAGCAGCAACAGAAAGAGAATGTATTCAGCTGACTGATTCCTGTTGCCAGACTGAGAATGCGCTGGTTTTTTTTTCACAGGGTACATTCGGCCAAAGTTTCCTTACACGCTCAAATTATTCTGCGTTGAGTTTACAAATGAAAAATAGTTGCATGATTGCCTACTCGGCCTGGGGTTCTAAAAATTCTGTTTCGGTATATTTCTTTAAAAGATGGAACCAAACTAGCTTCAGCCCCAGCACCGGTATTTTTACAAATGATTTAGGAGAACGTGAGTATCCATACGTGTGGATAGCATGGAAGTAGAGCCTGGTTCAAGTACGAACCGTGTTGGTAACCCCGACGAGCAGCTCAGATCCACTGCACCAGATTTCTGACAATATGTATAGTTACGTATCACAAAATATCAGACTCTGGTACAGAGCAGAATCTGTAAACAGTATCGCAGGATCCCTGACATACTTGCTGTATCCGCCGCTGTTCTGTGTGGCTACGCAGACGGAAGAAGACTTTGTATTTTAGCAGCATTGAATTCGACATTAGCCAATAGGATTGCACTTTGCGATGAAATGATCTTGCATGTGTGATGGATCTACAACAACCAGCAACAAGATCTGGGAAATTTTTATTCATATCAGCTTATATTTTAAAAACGCATGTATCGTGTATCCAAGCACGAACAACCAGTATTAAAATGGAAGCATCAGGCTACCAACATTGATTTTGTACTAAAACAAAAAACAAAAACTCCTTTCCACGCAACACAGCTTGAATTCAATCTCTGCTTCTGCACATTGCTCGTAGATATATTTCCATTTCTTGCTTACTGCTCCCGCCGGCCCTCTCTTTATAATCCTTATGAGACTTGTCATCGATGGGCCTGTGTTCTTTCACAAATAAAATTAGCAACTCTTCGAAGCTCGTCATGCTGAGTTTTGAGCAACATCGGCAGTGACTATTTGCTTGCTGAGTTTCTTTCACGGCAAGCCTGTTTGTTTTACACACTCCAGAGTACGCTTTGCTTAATTGACCAATAGGATCCATCCGACGCGTGGAAAAAACTAACGTGTTGATGGTTGAAACTATGCATCGCAATGCACGAAAATCATGCTTATGGGTGTCGAACCTATGTGTTAGGGCGCGTTTCCGACGTGGGTCTGTGTAGCCAGGACTTGAGGGCATAAAATCTGGAGTCTCTCACCTCCTTGAGTTGCTCATTTCAATAGACCTGTTTGCAAATCGTCATCATGCAATGCATTGTGGGATGGCCAGAGGGCACATAAAAATTAATTCTACAACGACGAAAGCAAATGGTCTTATGTTATTACTAATTTTGTTGTCAGCAGGCAATCAATGTGCAATCTGTAGCCATAAAATGATTTCCTTTGGGCATGTCAACTACCATTTTCATGAGAGTTCTGATGAAAATGTGATTTGTTACTGGAAGGTTTGTGTATTTATCTTTTTCAGCTGTTGGTTCCAATCCACTTTGAGGTTTGAGGCTCTTTCTGATGCTTTGCCAGAACTTGGTTCCAAAAGCGAGAATACTCGTCCTCCGTACGCAACGTGTTAATGTTACATAGGATCTTATACTTCGTTCACATACCTATTCCCTCTACCATCTAAATGTATTGAAACCTGTGTATAATGAAGATGTATAATTTTTTTCCATGATAAAACTCAGATGTTTTCTTTATTGTTTTAGCAAAACTCAGGTCCTTTTCTTTTTTTTGTAACAAAAATCTAGCTGTTTTCTCTATCTTTATTGATACAATTCAGTCGTTTTTTCTTTGTTTTCATAGTAAAATTCAGTTCCATTCCTTTATTTGTACGATAAACTTCAGGTCCTGTTTTATGCTACAAGAAACTTCAGTTGTTTTCTCGGTCTTTTAGTAATGAAATTCAGTGGTTTTCCCTTTATTTCTATAGAACAATTGAGTTTATTTTCTTTATTTTAATGATAGAATTCTGTTCTTTTTCTTTAATTTTAACATAAAAATTTCAGTAGTTTTCTTTCCTTTTTTTCAGGTCCTTTCCTTCATATTTATAGAAAAGCGTCAGTTTCTTTTCATTTTTGTAAAATATTCAGTTCCTTTTCTTTATTTTTACGATAAAAATTCACTTGTTTTCTCTGTCTTACTATGATAAAATTCAGTTGCTTCCATTATTTTCCCAATCAAATTCATTTGTTTTATTTCCTTTCTGATGATAAAGTCAGTCCTTTTCTTGTTTCCAATATGTTTTCCTTACTCTTGCAGCAAGACTCATTTCCTTTTCTTTATGTTTACAATAAAATTCTGCTTTTTTCCCCACTTTTTTGATAAAATTCAATCGTTCTTTCTTTGTAATCATGGTGAATTCAGTTTTAAGTCAATAACTGGACATCACCCCTTAATAGGGTTAATCTTATTCTGTCAAATATTTATTATGTTTCAAACGTTTTGAAAATACCATTTCTTATGCTCGTGTTGTTCTATGCCCCTGATCTACTTAATTGCATGAAAGTGTCCAAGTCAATTTAATTTCGCTTTTTTACTCAAAATTCTCATTCGGTGGCATTTTAATTTCATGGTTCCTAAAAGGCAACTTCCATCAAATTTGTTCTTGGGGTTAATGTGGGAAACAGGAACTTCTGAGGGAATTGTATTTCACAGATTCGGCGTAGGTCAGTCAGAAACTTAAAGGAATGTTGTCCCCACAAATCTGCGGTTCATGTGCTGTTGATTTTTCTGCGTTGAATATTTTAAGGAGTAAATTGAAAAAAGCTGACGTTTGTCAAAAAATGTCTCATCAACTGTGCTACTGCAGATCTCTGTAAATTGAAATTTATGTCCACTTCTCATTATTTTAAAGGTATAGGTAGGTAGCCATTTATTTTGCAAACAATATTCCTATAAAAAACATTCCTGTAATGAAGTGCAGATTGCTAGGATATTAAAAGTATTAGGTCGCGGTCGCACTACGTTAGCAAACTTGAATAACTCAGAATGTTTACTACTCGTAACAAAAGCGAGAAGTTATTCCGAGTTATTCTAGTGCGACCGACGAATCTGGAGATCGAATATCAATAAGAATTTCTAACTAACTTCAAAGATGCCGAAGTGCTGCTCTGAGGCATCACTTAAGCCCGAATAACTCAGAATTACCTGCTGCTAGTCAGATTTGAATAAGATTAAGTTGTTCTAGTTTGAATATCTTTGAATATTCTAGTGCGACCGCAACCTTATACGCAGTTTAAGGGACCATCTCTGATGGGTTAACAAAATGTTCGAGATTCGTAGCCTATTGGCTTCACATTGATGCTACTGGCCACGTGAAATACCTGTCGAATCGACTCAAAAATTTCTTTTTGAGACAATTGTATTGGAGACAGCACCGTTCAGAAAAAATATCAAGAAAACTGCTGAAAATAAAGTAAATACAGCTTATACCTAGAAAAAAGGTGTATAAGTATGTTCCAGGAGACATGTCACAAAAAACGAACCTCATGATCTGGGCTGTGTCCACACGATGTTTGTCTCCAACTGTGGGTGTCTTCAGGGAGACTTCAATTCTCTTAGCAGATTTCTTGAAGTTCTCGGAAAAACATTATCGGTTTCCTATCTACTGAATATGACAACAGTTTTTTGTCAGAAGCAAAGTACCCCAAGACAAACTTGTGACCGACGTCAGTATTACGAGATGAATCCTTGTGGAAGCAAGAGCAGTTGAAGAGCAGTTGAAACTTCCGAAAAAGTCTGTGTTGCACCTTCGAAGGAATCCACAAAGTGAATACCGGTCATAAATCACTTTGAAGTTTATACCTTTTCGATGGCTATGTGTTTTGCGCAGCTGTTTGAAGCCCCTGTCAAAATCAAATGATCTTTATTGATAGTTTAGTCCCTAAAGTACCTTGTAACTATTCTTGAGATACATGAAGTCATGAAAAAAGGTGCTGCCAGATCTGCTCAAAACCACTTACCAATTAAGATTCGCCTGCCTTCAATTGTTTACTGTGTGGGTGGTGCAGCTGTTGTTCTAAACTGCCGATGACATATTATGTGATCTGCTATTATCGCTGCAATTTAGGCTTCATCAAAAATCCAATACTTTATTTGGAGAAACTTTCCCTACAGAAACTTTTGGGAATTTTTGTGAGGTTGGGCCTTTTTTGCGAAGGTTCAGAACCGCCAGCATTTGAAAGTTAATCTCACTAATCGTTACCACTACACTAAATTCTATAACAAGCATGAGAAAATCCATATAGTTCATATGCTCTTCTAAACATAGTGTTTGATCTAGGGAAACTCATTTTTATTAAATCTTTAAGATCCAGAGAATGTGAACGAATGGTCTATCAAGTTGAAAGGGTATTGATATTTGACTTCATCCTGATAAAGTTCTACTTTCACAACAAAATTTGATTATCTTGACTTAAGATAGTGTTGCTGTTCCTAACGTTTGTGATAAAGCTCAGACTGGGTTTGCTCTTAATTTTTTGGCAAAATGGAAGCTCGTGGATGTAAAAAAGAGTATAAATTCTTATACCTGTAGATATGCTTTACCGTTTCACTAGTCTGGCTTGGGGAAGTGGGGTAGACATGCCTTTCTATGGTTCTATAGCAATACCTTGGTCATGCTCTTGCCTTATGGTAATTGTTCTATAAGTTTGTTATACAGTAATTCGATTAGTATTTGACCCACATTAAGAATAAATTTTGCCATATTTTGGGGACTAATATTTGTTGGTAGCATTAGGTGAATTGTTTTTCTCTTTAGATATTGCATGAAGGAGATCTCTCTGCATATCAGGAGCTTTACGATTCAATGTGGTAATTCATTGACGCTGTAGCTTTTGGAGATAGATAAAATAATCATGTTCAAAATGGCGGCATGTCAAAGTTTACTTTTCAGAAGTAAACTCGACACATTATTTTTGAAGTATAGAAAACTGTGAAACTGCCGAAAGTCGTAAAATGAATTGTGCAAAACCGGAGTATCATTTTTCTAGGCAAGGATGTTAAAAATAACTAATTTTAATTTATCTCTCTTGATCTATATCTTATCTATATTTCTTTTTAACTTCCTTATTCTGGGGACAGAGCTTTCATTTTTCTTATTAAAAAAAAAGCATGTACCTCACAAACAGCAAATCAAGTGGACCTAGAACTTGCAGTTTGTAACAACGAGGTTTGCTTTACAGGCATTTTTGACTGTATTGGCATTTTGTTTAGATAGGGCGGACTTCGTTGAAGGTATACAGATAAATTTTGGAAACATTTTCCGCAGAACTACAGTAAAGCCGCTTTACTTTATGATTTTGATAACAGAGCCAATCATATTTGGGAAGATAATTTTTACATGGCCACAAAAAAGGAAGGTACATTTTTCCAGAAATTTGGTTATTTATAACCACAATTTTTTTAAATTAGACGCAGGTTTTATACCTGGCACGTAAGAAGCAAAGGCAGAGTTCGAAATAACTTTTTGAAAACGGTTCGCCAGTTTTGTGACAAAATACGAGCTCCGCTGCCAACGTCTTGCAACTGGGGGTCTATGGGGCGTTGTGAGCCCCCCCCCTCCCTTACGGGTCCACGGCAGAGTCCTGGAAGCTTTCGTATTTCAAAGCTTTTTTGGGCTCAGATCACCTTTAAACGTAACACATTTAAGCACTGAAGCTTTTGAATTAAAGCCTTACATTGCTCGGAAAATGAAGGATGCAAGAGAAACGGGAAAAATGGGAAAAGCGTTGTCGTAGCAATAACCCTGACCTATGTAAAACGACACTGGGGTTGTGTAATAAATGATGCAAAATGGGGTTTCTGTGTCGCGTGCTGCACGTACAGTGCAGGGCTCCATCACATCAACCTTCCGTTTTCGACCGTTTGGACGATCGGCTATAACAATCGGCTCACGAGCGGCTCACGAAAACTTCACGAACAGCTCACGTCCGAATCGGAACAGAAATTTTCGATGGTGCGTGGTGCTTTTGATGTTTATGAACATAATTGTTCCGCACAATCTTCATGGAAGCCATTTCGGAAACTTCACGAGGCAATTAATGCAGAGCCGACTGTTGCAATTTCACGGGAACAATTACGGAAACTTCACGAGGTCATTATATAATTTCACGAGCAGTGAATTTTAAGGGATTAGTTCTGCCTACGTAACTGCCCTCCTGATGCTGAATCTACCATATTCTACCGATCTTTTTTCATTTCTTATGCTGTACTATTCTTTTGCTAATCTAGCATATGTTTTATTTCATTCTTACTGTATTCTATTGCTTTTTTATTTCTTATGCTGTTGCAGGGATCTTCATTTTTGTTGTGCTGTTGCAGCGATCTGCTTTTAGTATTTACACTATTTTATCAACATTTTTTGAGGTTTTACGCTGTTTTAGCGCTCTTACACTGCTGTGGCTGTCTTTTTTATGCTGATGCTGTTTTACCGACCTTTTTTTTTATTTTCCATGCTGTTCTATCGATCTATTTTGCTTGCATGCTGTTCTTGCGATCTGTTCTTTCTCAGTTCATAGACTGTTCTGAAGATCTCTGTTGTAGTTCTTATGCTGTTCCAACAATCTGTTTTTAGTCCTTGCGCTATTCTATGGATCTTGTTTTGATTTTGCGCTGTCCCAGCGGTCTTTTTTAAGTTTTTACACCTCCACAGCGATCTTAGTTTAGTTCTTACGCTATTCCACCGATCCATTTTGATTCTCACGGTATCCTAGCGATCTTTTTCTTAGTTCTTATGCTGTTCTAGCAATATATATTTTTCTTTTTTGGGCAATGGCAGAAAGCAATGGCAAAAAGCTGTAAGAACTAAAAAATATAGCATTGTAAGAAAGCTGCCAGAACTGAAAAAAGTAACATCGTCAGAAAGCTGTAAGAACTGGAAAAAATAACATCGTAAGAAAGCCAAAAGAACTGAAAAAGATAAATCATAAGAAAGCCGAAAGAACTGAAAAAATAGCATTGTAAGAAAGCTGCCAGAACTGAAAAAATAACATCATACGAAAGCTGTAAGAACTGAAAAAAATTCATTTAGAAGGCTGTAAGAAATACGAAACATTAACAAGAAAGCCGTAAAGACCGAAAGTGACTGAAAGAACTGAAATATTGACACGCTAAGAAGGCCACAAGAACCAAAAAAGAGAACAACATCGCAAGGAACTAAAAAAAATTGTTAATATCATAAGGAATGCGTAATAATCACAGAAAGTGGTAATATTGCAGAATTCCTTAGTGCACATGAAACTGCTTTAAACGGAATTCAATTAAGATCCGTTCGTGAATATCAGAATGTTCTGATTAAAATCGGAACTTAACGAAAGCTTATGAAAAACAATTAAGGAAAGTTCCGCATACAGAATTATCTGAAAAACAATTATGGAATGCTCCGCAGAGATTGAATCCAGTAAGCCGTTCGTGAGCCGTTCGTGAACCCGTCGTGAATTTCTCGTGAAATTCTTGTGCGCCGTTCGGCCATCGTTTCGGAAATTTATGTTAATGCGACAGTGCGTTGTACTGTATACTGCAGTTGGAATCGTTCAGTTTGGAATGTGGAAATGGATTCCAGAAATGGATTCGCGATTTCTGCGGTTAAGACGGAAGTTCAATTCGCGAACATCGAAAAATGGTTCGCGAATCGTGAACCCTTGTTTCGAACCCTGAAAGGTATAGCTACATTTTTGCCAATTCTGGAGAATGCAAGGCATCCCAGTCAAAAGTGCTCCCATTTTGGCTCGACAGTACTGACGAATACCACTATTCCTATTTTTCCTGAGATAAACCACCCCTTGAGGATCTCTAATATTCTTACAGGTGACAATACAAGGTTGCCTCCAATCAAACTCAAAATGATGATGCTGCTTAATCTTTGTAATTGTTACAAAGAAGTTGGATAGTAATGACTTCCAGTCATACTGTACCTCAGAACCAAAATGTTGCCGTTTTCGAGTCTTGAAAACTGTGGAATGTTAACCTTGAGGCTTTTTCATGTTTGGGCTCCCAGAGCGCCCATTTTCTGTTGAAATTGGCTATTTTACAAAAACCGTGATAATTCAGCAAGTAAGTATCGTAGAAACAAAAGTAAACCCTTTTTGGAATGAGAGAGTCTCAGTTCATTTGTTAGGTGCAACGTTACGTCACATAAATGTGTTGAATACCTATAGCAATTTGTTCAAGACGACACTAAAAATATGTAAAATTTCAAAAAGCCACTTTTTCATTAAGAATTTACAAGTTAGAAAAAAAAGTGACGGTAATTGTTTTGCAAACCATGCCATTAGGTTAAAGTACAAAGTATGATACTAAACTTTCAAAAAATACCCCTTTGCACGAGTTTCATCCTTTTTTGTAGTGTGAGTACCACACCAATTTTGGATAAATTTGAGCCTTTTGGCTTGGTTCCTATGCAAGTGACAAGCCAGAGTACCATGAGTACTGCTACCACGCTAGAAAGATACAGATATCTGAGATTCAGTATCTCTATATAATTGCAAACTTCTACGTACAAAAATTTAGAAAACAGTTGTCTATAATGTCCTAAAATGATCAACCAACAGCAGCGCAGTTCAACAGCTAAGTAGAACCTAACCTGGGCCTGCAACCTAAAAAAAAAAAAGAACAAATATCAGCATTACTTTAGGAGGAAGTTTCACCCCTCTCTTTTTCCTCAAATACACTGCCAAGACCATCTAAAAACTCCTCAGTTAGATTATTGGCAACTACCTTCACCGAGCTGCTACTGGCCGCCATGTTTTTGCTCATCTGAAAGGGAGCCAAATTCACTGGATTGGTCTTGTCTGATTTTCCGCCTATACACTGCAGACTTGCTCCAAGTTGATGTTTTTCTGGGAGATCAACTATTGCTCAAGGGCTTGAAAGCCTAAAATCGTAGTTTACACAAACTGTGAACCAGCGTAGCTTGCTCAAAGTCAACCTACCCAAAAACCGTAGATCTACGGCTTTCGCCGCCTAAAGGTTAACATTGGGTCTTTCAGAGGTTACAAATACGCATCCGACAATATCATCCAAAAAAGATATGAAAGTAATTCTTTCTTTTTTTTCTTTAAGAGGCCAAACAGGCATTGCATGAAAATTTTGTTTGACCGGCAATCATGAAATTATAGCTGATGCAACGATGCAAACCCATTATAGTTCTCCAACAAAGATACTGCAGAAATGAAGAATTCCTGTTTTGACCACCACAATTATCAGCATGTAGTTGTAGATTCGTTTCCCTGGCAGCATACTTAGACAAAATCTTCACTTACAAAAGCTATAGAAAAATGTACAACTTCATGAAATGTCAGTAACATTTGCCATTTACTAATCTATAAAGACAAGAGATAGAACTCTCAAAATCAAGCACAAAGCTTTCCGACATCTGTTATCCTCAGGTGCGATAAGTAAAACTAAAAGTCTGACTAAAACTGTTTATGTGCTCTGCTAAAATCTGATCATAAAAGTCTATAAAAGAGTAATAAAAACTAATAACATAAAAGCAATCTACAGAACTGCCGATGACTAAAGTTACTATATCACACCATATGCCTAAGTGGTGTTAAAGACTAAATTCCACTTGAGCATTCAAAGCTGGTCTGAGAAGTGCGATAAAAGAGGCCTCTAAATACTTTCTCTTTTTGCTTTCGGTTGGAGCAGGACATGAAACTGACCAAACAAAAGAATAAGACACGTTATCCCTTGCGTGACGAGCAAGCTCTGAGTCTTAGATGGGTTCTTGTTTTCTTGCCAACGAGCACTGTCATTCCTATAAGTCTCTTCTATGTAAACTAAACCACATGAACATTTTCCGTGGTAGACAACAGGGGCAGGGTAAGCTTTTTTGTCTTTTAAGTTGAACAAAGCACAGACCTTCTTTGTTTTCCAGAGTATCATTACTTTGTATTTACCGTGTGTTAACTTGTTGAACTTCTTTACAAAAACAGGGATTATCTTCTCATTCTGTTCAGAGAAAAGAACCTCAATTGTAAGGAATATCCGTTCATCAACAAGGTCTGGCGGTATAAGTGTCTCTTCTGGAGGAACACGAAAATCTCAAATTACGTTGTCTATGAATCTTGAAGGAAATGCAGCTTCTTGGAACTTATTCCTAATGACTTTGATTTCTTGCTCTAAATCATTGGAAATCATTTTGCTTTAATGGCGTTTCTCTTATATCTTTTTGGTATCTTTGATGACCAGTGAACTGGAAGTTTCGTCTTTTACAACCGTTTTCATGAAAGGCTACGTAATCAAAATAGAGCTGATTGGCTTTTCTCAAAAAATGTTTTGAACCCTGTTTTTTAACCCTACAAAGATTGGGCTTTTTGCACGTTAAATAGGCTAGGGGGGGGGGGGGGCTAGTATGCCCCCCCCCCATGTAAAACCTATAATCTTTCATGAATAGTCTTGAAACTTGGTACAGTGCTAGATGACTGTATTATGTATCACTTGAGCTGAGTAATGACATTAATTATGCATAATTAATTATGCAATTTCAATTGATTATGCATAATTAGGTGCATGAACCGAATTTGTCAAAATTCGAATTTTGGCCACGGGACTCCAAGGAATTGCGTAAAAAGCATAATATACCATTAATCCTAGCCTGCTAATACCTATTCTTGACATATACATTGATATTTGGCCATATAACAACGTTTCTCTGTAAATGTCATCGTTTTTTGG
>JAOBRC010482676.1:0-11708 GCA_027575255.1 Scolionema suvaense
AAAGTAACAGAATATAGCTGCAGGGCAAAAAAAAGAATTTGCAGGATCTCAGAAACTATCAATATGAAGGTTTCAATTCATGAAGAAAGTTTAAAGAAGTTTCCTACGTCCTTGAATAAACTTACAAAAACATGAGGACGCGTACGTTACACTAGATGTTCCTCTGAAATAACAGAACGTCCTTAATATTTTTGTAAATTTGGTGTGCCTGCTACTCAATGCATTTTCTCACAAAAAAATAAAGAGCGTTCAGACATCCAATATAAAACTAAGATCGGGTTCTGACGGTTTCCGTTAAGATATATGACTAGGATATAGAGACGTCAGGAAGCTCAATCAGAGGAAAGTAAAAGAAAAAAAAACAGAATTACGAAATATGAAGAATGCCGATAAGGAATCTAGTCATCATAGCTAAATAAATAGAATGCTTTGCATACTACAAATATAAAACGATAGAGACAGCAATTCTGGCGAAAAGCAAAAAATTTAATCTGTGGTCAAAACATTTTCATTCACAAAATCTCACTATGTCCACAGAATCAAGAAGATGGGATATGAAAAAATTTACTTGATACACAATTGCAAGAAGGAGAAACACGTATTTTGACAGAGGATACTCATTTTTAAACTCTCCCCCTCTCTCTCACTCTCACTCTCGCTCTCGCTCTCTATCTCACTCTCTCTCTCACTCTCAATATATGTTGAAGGAAAATGCTAAGGTGATGCAAACTACCCAACTGTTGCTTGAATTTCTTCCAGGTTGAACTTGAGCTAAAGTGAGAAGAAGTGTGCAGTCAAATGGTAACTTCCAAATCATTTACACTCCAGAACTAAACATCAATAAACATACATAGGGCAAAGACTGGTTCATTCTCGATCTAGCAAAATGCAAAACATTATGAAGAAGCACAGGTACCCATGCGTTGATTGCATAGAAACAAATTTCCCACCTTTAAAACGAAAAGTGCATCAAGTTGAAAACATGAAATATGAAGAAAACAAGGGCACCCCGAATCAGAACATTCTGGATCGTCCCTACGACATCACCAGATCGACTTAAGACAATAAATCAGCCTGTAAAGAAACCTAAATTATAAGATCAAAGACAAAAATTGGGCGTAAACTTGTAGGGAAAAATAACACTTCCAACATCTCTCCATTTCCTTTCATCTTCGAGGATTAAGAAATTCATGCAGTTGCTCCAAAAAAACTACCCAACATGCAACACACATCCGTTCGCACCGGAGCCCATCAACAACTGACGGCAATGCAGCTGCTGTTTTGAATAAAGTGTGAATTCACAATGGTGAACCTATTAAGGGGTGGTGCTTGTTGTCATTAGCGATCCAGAGGCGTAGACAGCGAGTCGCCTTGAAAATTATAAGTGGAATCACACGGTGTTATTTTCACTTTCCCCATGGTGTTTTTTATGCATTCCTCACCGCGGTAAAATGAGAAATGTGGCAGTGAGAAAGAAGTGGTTTTTCAGGGTCATAAGTTTAGCTTTCTTCAGTGCTAAAATATTTTCCACTACCAGCAATTTTGTACGGTGAGAATTTATAACCAAGTCAACAATTTTCGCACTGTTGAAAATTTTGCACAGTGTGAATGGTATATTCTCATCCGTGTGAATTCAGAATTTTTTCCTGTGTCATGCTGCAAAACCTGAGGAAACAGTTGATTAGCTCTTCTTGAAAACTAAAAAAAAGAAAGAAATGAAACTAATCTGACGTGGTTGCTATTGCCGGTCAAACCTGATGCTATTATGTCTATATCATGTACTATCACTCAAAGCTTAAGTAAGGTTTCTACCATCTCTTGTTCTATGATGCCTGCCTTATGGCTGTGAGGCAGTCAATTAACATTTTCAAGACAGCTGACACCCAGACGTTACTAAAATATAAAAACTCAATAATTGACATGAACAACTGATGCATTTACATCAAACCAATAAGAAGCAAACACACCCAAATGGATGGATGTGTCAGAAATATGTAATGTAGGAAGGGGGATTGAAGAAACCAAAACATTTGTCACAGGAATTGAAAGTAAGTTGATTCTCATCAGTGGCGATCAGGAAAGAAGCTCATGACTGCAGAGCATGAGGTAAACATCTGCATATTTATGATTAACTTTTCTTTACACTTTTTAGGAAAGTATTTAGACTCCCTCTAGAAATAAAGTTGCTTGCTCAACTGAGGATGTGACCGTTCCTGCACACATTTGTACTCACATAACATTTTAGGATTTTGTTTGGAAGGTAATGTTGCTCTGGTTTCTGTCACAAGCCATGTCGACTATGGTTTTCGATTGAACACTAAGTTAGCGTCAAATTTCAAAACATGAAAACTCTGCATAAGAAATGCATGTTGTTCGAAAAATAAATTTTTGGGAAAAGAATTTATCAGTCAAGCATGCTGAAGGCATTGCTAAAAATCTTTCTTTTCATGTATGGTAAGTGGACAAACAGAAATGTTTTGTTGTAGTATTTCTTTCAGTTAGCTTTCTCTGTTATCTGGATCTTCTACAGTTATCAGCGATGTGGTATCCTATATGCACCACAGCAAAGCACATCTTTCAAAGTTTAGAAACTAGCAATAGGTAGTGAGTCCCTCCTTATAACATGCATTGACTTTCAGCAGTGACTCATTAAGTTTTCATGAGTTTTTAATCTGCTAGAATAGGATCATAAGAGTGCAAATCGTACAGGTACTATCCCTGTTTCTTGTTGTACTTAGAAATACGTTTGAAGGAGTGTCCCCCAAGCCAACAGTCAAACTGTTGTTTGGGGACGTTGAGACATAATGTGCTAAGTGGTTTAGACAACCATGGACAGGCCTTGACGCAGCAAGGTGTCGTTCAACCAGGGATTGTTGTCCTTGGTCTGCATCTCCTCCATCCATGATCTCAATATTCCTCAAGGGAGCATTACCAAACTAAAGGAATTCTAATTCATTTCTTATTGTAACCTGACATATTTCTATTCACTATGCAAGTGTGCTTCCACATAGTGCCGTGGCTTCCAACATTTTTTGGCTTGTTCTCTAAAAGCAAACAGAAAAATTGTGCAAGAACTTCAACAATTTTTGTTGAGCTGTAAGCTCTAATGTGACATGTCTTTTCCTCTATATGCTACTGCTCGAATAGCTCTTGGTATTTTTGGAGGTGTATTATTCAGCAGTTCATAATATGCATGTTTCAATAGATATGAAATGCAAATTTTGATAAAAATTTCAATTTTGTTTGCCGAAGTGCCCTGAAATGAAGTTTTTCAGACCATCTGTGACAACCACAATGCTGTGCATGTATCAGCATCTGCTCATCGTAATAAGGTGCAAAATGGACAACCTTATGTGACTCAGTACAGCAACTTGAAAATATATGCTTATTTATGACAAGTTGTTTGATTCTCTTTCGTCGAAGTGTTGATAGCTTTTTGCTCAGTTAAATGTTGTCTCATTATCACTTTTCATTTAGACTTCTAGCTGTATTATTAAATGCTGCTAGAAGACAGGTTTTTGCAAAGAATTTATCTGCTATGGAAGAAAGCTCAATGCGAAGAAACTTCCGTTCACTATGGTGAACTTGATTACCTCTGAAGGGTGTACGCAATAGCAAGGCCATGGTGTCAGATGATATTGATTTCTACACTCGTTATGAGACAAGGGAGATTCTCGGCGAGTAAGTATCACCATCAAGTTTTCATCTAGCTTTACCTGGAAATTCTGTTAGGTAACTCTACATAGTATGGGAGGTGGAATGCCCCCCCCCCCCTTCCCGTACATGTTTTCCTCATAGAGCTTTTTTGCCTGGCCCAAAGGGCTTGATTTATGTTAACTTTTCGGCAAATTTACCTGTCTTTCATTTAAAGGGGAACTAAGGTCAAAAACGAAATGTTAGTAGGTGTTAGAGCTCATTCAAATGTGACGTACAGTTTTTATTTCGTGACAAAAGCTGCTATAGTTCAGGAGATATGCAGTTCTAAAGTTGAGTAGCTAGAATCTTGCCACTAATTATGCATGATGTCATGTGAGTAAGCTCAAATTATCCAAACTTCATAACCAAAATACTCAAAATGAAAGTGCAGTGAAGAAGTCACTCTTCCATTTTTCAACAAAAGGTGATGATATGTAGCAGGTCCATTTGAAAAAATAAACGTAGCAATTATTGATGCTTAGCAACGTACCTGTATGACATCATCAAAAATCAAGATGGTAGCTGCTGGACTTTTGGACAGGATATCTCAAAAACTACATAAGCTTTCATCATGAAGTAAAATCATGTTTTACTATGCTCTATCATCTAATAAAATCTCATTTTTGACCTTAGTTCACCTTTAAAACAAATTTGGCGTTAATATCTGTCCTAGTTCTGGAGATATCAAATTTCTCTCCGGAAGCTTTCGAGAATTTCCCATGAGGCTCTTAACCTATATAGTATGAGCTTTTTCGAGAAGTACAGAGTATGGGGGGGCTGATTGTGCCCCCCTCGGTGATTTGCCACCCGCAACAGGTGGAGGTTTGAAATTTGGCACACATAAACTACATTATACCACCAACAACATAGCATATAAAGTTTTCCCTTAAAGTCATTTGTCTTGTCCTGCAGCGCTCAACAGTTAATCGCACTTAAACCCACATTTGCAAAGCCTGGAGACAATGCTGTAAGAGTTTGACCAGGATGTACTCCAATCACGCACGAAAAAATATCGATATCTCAAAAACTATGATAGATATTGACATGCGGTTTGTTTTATATGAACCATAGATAAATTTGGGGAATAGTCAGCAAAAACGGCGCCCAAAGAAAAATTTTTGTGTCGCAAAAACCACCATGTGCCCCCTCCCATACTCTGTATGGTTAATATCGCTGCCAACAAAACCCATGGGAAAAGATTACGCGTGCACTGTCCATTCGACTACCAATTTGATGACTGCCATTTCCATGGGGTCTCTATAAGGTTTTATGTTTCTTTCTTTTGTCGATGTTTGTCCTTGTCATCGACAATTGACTTGCCATGGAAAGGGTAGGAGTGTTTGACCACTCTCAGGAGATCGTCACATCTCTAGTTGAAATCCATTGCTTTTTGCAGCGTTTTGCATGTATATACTCATTTGTAGTGTTCATCTCTGACTAAATCCAGTGCCCTTCATTTCCTCATGACTCTTGTGACTCTAGTACCCCTGTGCTCTAGTGATTCCTGTTCCCTTTGTGCCCTGGTGACTCCTGTGCCCTGAAATTCTCCCCTGCTCTAGTACTTTCCTTGTCAGGTTCTTTATATTTCTTGACTTCATGTTTGCCAAAGTTAAATGCATTGAAAAATGGAAGATAAGAAATTTTTTTTTCATTTCAAATCTTCGAATAAGACAGTCACTTCACACAAACAAAGTTTTTTAAATAAAATCCCAACATTTTCTGGAAATGTTGTAGAACATGTGTGTGCTTAGCCCTACTAAGCCCAGGGGGTCCAACGGACCCAACCCCACATATTTTGTAAAATTGTGCAAAAACGACAAACGGGGGAAGCTGCGCTTTGGTGCTTTTCCTAAATAGCATCCGGGAACATTTCATTCCGCAATTATTTTGACTAGTATCATCATTTGGCTGTGACGTCATCATTTGTAATTGCTTGTGAGGAAAAAAATTGATGATGTCATCATCAATTTGTGCTGATGTAAAGGCAAACATGATTCCAAATCATGTTTTTGAATACTTCAATACTACCATTAGCACATCATTTCAATGGTTTTAATGGCCAGATTTTGCTTCTTTTGACTGACATTATTTATCTTCCAGAAAGACAGAATATTCCGGCATGTCAAGACCATATCCAACTAAAAGTTGTGGCATTGGCAAAATAGTAATATATGTGCCACGTTTCATGGTTGCAGTTTACAACGTTGCATACATCATAACTTCACAGGTGCCTTAATGACACTATCAGCTCTATTTTTCTGTGGACCATTGTCTATGGGTGTGAGGCTTTGTACGAAGTTTCTTGATACAAGTAATGTAAAACTATATGCCTCTATCAAGTGAAGTTTTTCCTGCCAGGGTATTCCCATGTAAATTTTTATCCTTCTTCAATCAATAGTTGAAGATAAGTTATTAGTCACTGCAGAAGAAAGAACATCTAGACTATTTGGTACTTAAAATGCTGCTTGAGGCTACTGTATTCCATTGCCCTGGAATAACTGTGGAATGACGGTTAAGTTCGGGGATAATGCAATACCTGAATTGAGCTCATTAAATTGAGATCAAAGTGATTAACTGCTAATACACAGATATCCTGGTTTGTGCATGTGAAAATATTTATTTCAGCAAAAGTCTTCACTATGTATAGAAAGTAAGACAACAGTAGCATGAAAGGTTTTTTAATTTCAGGCTCTTAGTTGTTTGTATTTTAGTGTCTCAGCGTTGGATATTGCTTGGTTTTGCTGAATGCTTGTTTCTTTGTCCAAATTCATAAATATGTACTATTTCATTGTGAAACTTTGCAATAGCTTCTTGTTTATTACTTATATTGTAGCTTCTGTCAGTTAACAAATCGTGACTTCTTGTAGTATCACTTGTGAGGGAGAGAGACTGTGTGAAGGTGTTAGACTTCACCACAGAATGCATATTTCAACATTAAGTTTTCATCCCTGAAACATAGAGAAGTGAAAATGAATTACCTGATGCTAGTGTGTATGATATTGCATTATTTTAACTTGGTTTTTTGCATTTGATGGATCATTTGTTGTATCAACCGTATCACTGGTCGTTTGAGGGACAATTAGACTGGAAAAGTCTCTCTGAATCTTACCAACTACTTGCATCTAGAACTCTATGCCAACACCGATGGATTAGAAGGAGAGCAAGAGAGAGAGAGAGAGCGAGAGAGAGCGAGAGAGAGACTAGTGCACTCTGGCAATTCCAGCCAACCGTCTTAGTGGCAATAGTGACACAAAAGCCTATTCAGTTCTTTCCTTGGGAAATCACGGGGGTCCTGATGACCAGATAATTAAAGCGTGTAGTTTGAGTGCTTAAATAATCTTTAAGAGCCACCTAGTTACTGTGCCCCCTGATTATGCAAAGCTTTGAGTCTGATTGATGGCAGTTTCAATAGGCGCAAGAAATTCAAGCTAAATTTAGTAATCGAGAAATCTGGCTCATCAATAGGGAGAATATTAAGAGCCGAAAACGATGGGTGGCAGAGTGTACAAGTCTCTCCTTTCTGGTTGCCATCGTGCGGCTTCTGTGACCCTCTTGCGGGATTTGAATAGAGAGACTTTCCAAGTCTAGTGGACAATTTTTGCGGATTTTCTTTTATTACATATTACAATTTTTTATAATCCCTTTAAAGGATCGATTTAAGTATGTAGCGCTGTCAAATAATGTGCTGTTGTTTAATATCATGTAAATGTACGAATCCGAAAGAAAAATTTAAACCATCTATGTAAATAGCACAATGCTCGTTTTTTGAAAAGATTTTGGGGGACAAAGCTAAACCCGAGATATGTCTTTCAACTGCATTTCAACCCCCCCTTCTCCACAACATATACATCTATTGCTAAATTAAAGGAGCAGTAGATGGTTTGAGGAATTATGTGAAAGGCACGAGAGTCGCAAGGGCACAAGGTTATTGTATGGTACAGGAGTCACGAGGGCACGGGAGACTTGGAGTGCACGGGTGTTATGAGGTCAAGAGGGCACTGGGTAATTGGAGGGCATGGGAGTCATGACAGCGCAAGGGCACAGGAGCACTAGGGTCGCGGGAGTCACAAAGACATGTGAGCATGGGATTTAGTCCGACTCCCTCAATCTGCATTACTACTCATGCTCTTCTGTAATGATTGTGTAAAAAAACATTTTGCCACCTGCTATGACACTTCACGTAGTCCAATACTCATGAAACTCACATCTTCGAACCCTGTTACTTTGGAGTGGAATGAAACCAGAATGGTGTTTCCAGGGTCTGAATTACAGCAAGAGATTTTACAGATTGGTACGTAATGATTTTGGGAGCATTTTCGGCATTGTTTTAAATCGTCCCGGAAATCGAATGAAAAGCCGAAAATAAAGCCTAGCTGATCTTATATTAAAAACAAGGTTTGGCTTAAAAAAACGAGCGGGAAAATGCTACGTCGATAGAATCTCGAAAGTAACAGAATCGGCCTTCAGTCAATGACCAATAGATTTCGGCTAAAGGCCTGCTTGTAGATGTCACAGGTAGATAATACATCTGTAGTACTTATTGCGCTCTCCTCTGGCCCTTCACCATCTGTTGGTTGTGTCAAGAAGTGGCCGATCAGAAAAGTTAATGACTGACAGGTCGAGCAGTGCTGTCAGTCATGTGACCGGCCTTACCAAAGCCAATTTTTGAAGGCCCGAAACAATCAGAGATCCAAGTGCCATTTGGATTGTTTGCTCTTGGAATGTACCATCAGTAATTATTCTTATATTTTTTTATTGATCAAAATTTATAAAAGTTTCCTGTCAGTCTGAAGCAACGGTAATCAAAGAAGTAATGTCGTTGCTCTGTAGATCAGTTTATTGACTTGTTTTTTGGCACGAATTCTGTGCTGGAGAGGATTTCATGCAACAGCAGAAGCTCTTTCACATAAAATGTATGGGGCTTCAGGGTGTAATCTAGAATTAAAGGGCAGCGTCCGGTTTTCAACAAAAAGGGCACTTGGTTCCATTAAATTAGCTGAAAAATTGGAGAATTAAATTGATTTTTAAGTAAAAGGGCACTTTTGAGGCTAAGTTTGAGAGGGGCAGGCTCTTTTTGGCTAGATTAGGGCCTAGGCTTAATGCATCGTCTTGAACTTGTACATTGGTTCCTGAAACACTCATTGAATGCATTCCTTACTGATTGATTTCCACATACTGCTTTATTGACGTTTTAGCTCCATTTATGTAACTTCTTATTTGTAAATGTTGGGAGTGCTATGTAAGTGTAAAATGTGATTTAGCTTCAGATTGAGGAAATGTTGCTTGTTATCTGTCTCATGAAAAGATGGCCCAACGAAGGTCACAAAAACAGTGTGGGTGCATTGCTGTTTCATTAGCTTCTTAGTATTGGTAGTTCTTTCAAGAAGTAAATTGATGGTACACATTGTATCACATGCAGTATGCATTGAAATTCTCAGCCTTCATTAATGTGAAAACAAGGGGTACTTCTGCCAGGCTTTCAACCCCCTCTATTTACAATTTACCCCTCCCCCTCTCATTTACACCTACTCATCCGTTAAAGTATTTTGTCATACCCTCCCCCCCCCCTCGATTTTACAAATATTCCTGAAACATGGATCAGCACTCAAGTTACATAGCAACTATCAGCCAATACAAAAATTGGACACATGAAATAGGAAAGAAAAGAGAAACAGAAATATTAAAGAATTAACAACAAACCAAGCTTCACTGGAAATTTCCTCGTTCTTGTAAAGAAAAAAGAATGCAAGCAGATTTACAATATGATCTACAAATTACTTGATCCAAGACTGTACATAGCATCTTAAAATAGATTTTTGCAGAAACATTGGTTGCATAATGGCACGTTAACGGTTTAAGCTGAACAAGACTAGTAATGTTTTCTCAAGCATTCAGGAAACTGCAGCAACCAAATTATCAATTGCTGCTTGATATTATCAAAGTTATTGGAGATCGGAAAAGCCCAGCTTCACTTTTCTTTGACTCAGCAAACTTCCACTCACTGGTTGTGGTGACAGGTATGTACCTCAATACGGTAAATTAAGCTGCGTATCTAATGCCGCCACATTAAATTAATCTGTGCTTTAATTGAACCGCGCTTAAGCAAAAGTAAGGGTTTACGGGGTTTTAATTATGCCGCTGGATTCACAAGGCAAGAAAATACAAAATGTCGAATTTCAGAGAATTCCCTTTCATATTATACAGTAACTTGGATACATTGTGCCTCTATGCAAACGGCTAGAAGGGATTGACTTTTGCTACTATCATGATGAAAACAAGGATTAGAGGAACTTAATGTCTGGTATTTAAATAAGCCGCATCATTAAGTATTAAGCTTCTTTTTTATTAAGATGCATTTTCGAAGGTGCGGCTACGCGGCTTAATTTGACGTAATAAGGTATTGCAAGAATCTGAGCAAGGGAGGCATGCACTATCAAGTCATGAAGCTGACATCTATGGATAAAAACAAAGCCAGCCTTATTATAGCTTGTTGTTTGTTCCATCGTTTTCACTGTGGTATGATCACGTTTTTTATGGAGATTCCAGCTTATCATGGACAGGTCAACCTGGTAGTTAAGGCAGTATGTAAAGTTCTACGCCTTATGCCTGTGTATTATTTTGCTCGGCCAATAGTTATAGTTGGGAACAGTTCTTTTAGTGCGCCTCCGCAATTTTTTCAGGCAGCGTTGATTACTGGCTTGTTAGAAGTTAATAACTGCATGATTTATCAATGTCGCAGTTTAGGCCATGATAAGTTCATGATGCAATAGGCGTAGATGAGTGAACTTCTAAGCACTCAAAAAAAAAGACAAGCGGTCAGTATTTTGTGCGTTGCTTTAAAAAGTCCATAGTATCCCTTGGAAGTCACAATCACAATATTTCGATAGTAAAGTACCATACCATACTTGATTGTCTGCGACAAAATGCAGTTCGGTTGAAACATGCTTGTACTATATGCACTAGAGAATAATCGCCGATTATATATTACGATAACTGATCAATCTCTGCTTACATTTATATACCTTGTCTCATGAATATTTATGAACAGAAATTTTATTTTTTACGGGTAGGTTAAGGTTCATGGTGAATTGAGGAGAAGATGACAATTAAAAGGAAATAATGCAGATAAAGCTCCGTAAAAAGCACCTATGCAGCATAATTTTATGCCTATCACATTATTATTAACTTTAACATGGCCTTATTTTGCAGTCAGTCAAACTGATGAGGATATCTTCTTCTTTACAAATAGGTACCTAGCTTTCCTCTGATATGGCGTTGACAAAAAACATGAAATTTTGTGCATACACGGAGAAAAAATTACAAAGAAGACCCAAAATGTGTGAGGTTGAAAATTCTGTAGGATCTAGGATAATTGTATTTTTTTGTACTTCTTTTAGTGGACTGTCAAGTGTTGTGCGCCTGTGTGTTAACAAGGAGACACAGGAAGAGCTAGCCGTGAAAATTATTGACAAATTTTCTGAGAAAGGTGCCGATGTCAAAGGAATTGACATTGGAACACAGGTGAAGAATGAAGTTAAAACGTTATCTATACTGAGAGGACATCAACATATTAGTAAGTTGAAGAGACCAGTCTGTTGGTTGTATTCTCCTTGTCATGCATGCTTCTAATTATTGAGGAAAAACAAAGAATAGGAATAAATGGTTTGTATGGGAGTTGTCTGGTCATTAGTTTAATAATGTGGTAATTTTGGGGTTTTGAGACAACTGGTCCTATGTTTAACACTGGAAAACCCTTATACTTACTATCCACCTTCTCTTCTTGGCGGCCTTCTTCTCGTCCTTGATCTTCTCTCGCATCCACAATCTTCTCTCTTGTCCGAAAGTGATAATAATCACTGTTTGCTGCAGTTTCCAATGTTAAAATATAATATTGTTTGCAGAATAGGAAGATAGGAATGGAATGCTGATTTTTTGCATAGGTGTGCTGCGGGTTTTAACTTGTAACTTAGAGATGTAATAAAAGGGTATTGTGTCTGGGAGCAATTAGTGTC
>JAOBRC010482787.1:0-11707 GCA_027575255.1 Scolionema suvaense
GAGAGAATTAACTCTGATTCAACATTGATTACTTCTATGGGCACAGCAACTACTGATGAATCTGGTTATAGCACTGGTGAAGGAGGTTTCACTGATGATGGCGATGTAATCACTCCTGAGGATTTGCTCAGCTTTGCCTGGCAGATTGCATCTGGCATGGTATGTATGTAATTTCTTCTATTAACTGCTCCTTTGTATTCTATGTGCAGACTATTTTTTGCATTGTCTTAGAGTGTGTTGCTGTTTCCTGTCATTTTCCTTTTCATGTTGTTGTTTTTAGCAGATTTCACGTTGCTCAGTTTTTGTACTCCTTTTAACTTGTGCCTCAAACTTGATCTGAAGCTGTTGTCGTTCAGAAGTCACATGAGGTTGATAGGAATCTTATGGTAGCTTTCCTATGGTAAGTTACAATGGAGTTAAGCATACTTCAGAAATGGCTCTCCCAGCAGAAAACTACTTACTGCAAAGACACCAATTAGTGTTCAGCAGAATATACTATAAAGGAGCTTTCAAATTGGTGGTCATTCATTCATTCATTTCCTGATGGCATGCTGTTCTGTAGTTAGGTGCAACTGAAATTATGCCAATTTTTCATCATTTTCGCTGATGTTGCACAAAATTTGCTGATGTCAGCATAAAATAAGCTGACCTGAAAGGTCATTTGAATGCTTTTGAAATTTACTTACTGACAGCTATGTCCATAACAAATATTAAGCTTCTACCTATCCTAGTTTACTTTTTAGAATGGGGGTAATTTTTACTCCCCTCCCCCATGTAACTAGTGCACATGAAAAGCCCATGCACAATAGAGTTAAGTGGTGAATTAGACAATAACCATTTGGTGTCAATAACGTGTTCAATGGGAGTTTTGTCTGAGTAAAACTAATTACTAATTAAGTAAGATAAAAAGTAGCAATCAACCAAATTCTGCCCCCCCCCCCCTCCACTACATCGAGCAGAGTTGTAATTTTGGTAAGATTGTGACTCTGGTACTGAAATTCGGTATTAAGGCACAGATTCCGGTATGTCCATTGAAAGCCCCTCTCTGCAACACTATGCACCTGTTGTCAATAGTACTTTTTGGTAACCTTCAGACTATGATAAATTAGTGATCTTCTGTGTGTAGATGGATCAAATAGCTATGTGGTGAACTTTTCAAACATTGAAAGAAAAGACATGTCGGCAGCATTTTGTGGATTTTGTTAAGAAGTCCATCCTGAAACATGTTAGATGTGTAAGAAGTTACTTGAATGATCACAAGGACAATAATTCTGTACCTGCACTTTTTACAAAGGTAAGTTTTGAAATCAGCCCTCCCCTGGAAAGTGATGTTGGCGAAAATTTGCCAACCTTGGACAATACCGCTGTGGCCATTGGCAAGACAGACACCATGTAGCTGTATGGTTCACAAGATAGTTCCATTCGTCACTGTTGCTAGACATAGGAATGTTTTCAGATTACAAATTCCTGACATGCTACCAAGCATGGAACTTTTGTTACTCACAGGAGGTATCCAGGAGGCTTTGTTTCTCTAGTGATGCAAAAGTGTTGAACAATGAATTTTTAACTAGTAAATCCAAAAGGACACATTTCCGGCTCATTTATCTCTCAACTCATACCTCAAGTAAAACTGTCAAACAAAATCTTCCATGGGATCGTACTAGAACTGCCATTTTAGATTCATACAATGAGTGAATCCTGCTGCCACGACTTCTTGTGGAAAATTGCCACATGGTGTAGAAGGAAGAAGAGATGCATTCTATCAACAACTGCTGGAATACTTAAAGAGTACAGCTTAAGTTTAATTAGTTTAAAGAGTGTATGTTAACGACGGCAGTATGTAGGTATAAATACCTACCTTTCAATAGAGACAATGTAAAAAAAGAAAGTAAAGCAGAAATAGCTCTGTGTGGAGCAATGATGCTGCGAAATTTATGAGAGTTGGAGCTTATACATATCAGAACTTAGAACTCAGATTCCTCAGAACTACGAATTCCTTATTTGTACCAAATATGAGTGATGCTGTTCAGCACTTTCGATGCATATTGACAGCTACCTAATACATGTATGTTCTAAAATGTACATCTTGATGTTATTAGGTATAAACGTAGTGTTGTGCAGGGGTATCAACCTCCCTAATTTTGGCTATCCCCCCTGACTACTGGATGTCTGCAGAGCCCACTTCCCCCCTCGCCCTCCCCCTCAACTGCTGCCAAGCTCTCACTCTGCAAACACACTTTGTGTGCCTCCCTTTACCACTCCCACATTGGCCAAAATGGCTGCAGAGTATATTTTTGTTCTTCCTTGCTTGCCGAATGCAAAAATCTGGAACTACTACTGGAAGAGTGACTGGTACTTGCTGCTGTTGTTAACAATAAGAGAAATATGTTTTCACTCTTCACTGATTTGGCGACCATAGGAAATCAGAACAGCAACACCTCACAAGCCTCCCCCCCCTAAAATTTTCCATCCCCTCCTGGGCAATGTTAGCCCCCCTAAGTTTGTGTTCTGCAGAAACCCTCCCTGGGGGGGGGGGGGTGTGCTGAGAAAGAAAAGTGCATAAAGCACATTCTATGATATATCTACGTAATATCCATCACTGATACTGACAACAAGCTTCTCCGCGCCCTAGCACACGCCATACGTTGCTATCGCGTGCGAAGCCATGGCGCGCCATCGCACATGAAAAGTTTATCATCGTACGCCAAAAAAATTATTTTGAGATTCCTTGCTTATCCCGCCAATGTCCTATTTCGGATGTGCCTCCCTTATCTGCTAAAAGATCAAGCCATTCACTTGCATTTCTCGCTACTCCCGCATTCTGTTCTGATCATATGATCTCTTTGAATAGGAAGTGAAATTTACGCATTGATATCGCATTTGACAGCTAAATAGAATGTTGGTAAATTCGAATTGTGTCGCAAGATCCGTATCATGTTCGTCCGTTTCAAGCCGCAGTAGACAGGTAGACATGGACCGGAAAGGAAACAAGATCGATGAGGAATGGATTGTTTTAACCGAAACACTAGACTAGCATAGTCCCTTCTTACTCCAACATTCACTATGCGGCAACTCTCATCTGATACACAACTGTGGTCTGACCGACAAACCCACAAAGGGACTGGTATTTTTCGGCACAATGCCACTATATTTCTCCGTATAGCAACCAGATATTCCTGGTTGCGATGAAATCTCCCACTCTATTCTTTACATGTCCGAGTCTCATCAACGCTTCATGGTCTCCTATTGTTATCTTCAGGATGTACAGTAATCGTCGCAGGGGTAAAAGTTTCAACGCAGGTGAGAGGTAGCGCAGATATTCATCGCAAATAATTTTGCTGAATGGGTTCATGAAGAGAAATCTGCAACCCCCGGAGTTATGCGTAACAGAGAACGCCTACCTCTCCATCATGGTAGCTGAAGAAAAAGCTTATATATGAGTTAGAAGCGACTATTTCTAGTCTACCGAAACCCATGCATCTGCCGTGTATCAGAACGTGATGCATTGTCGATCAAACAAGGACAATATAGCGTTAATGCGTAGAAGCGCATGCACACAGTATTATCTTGTGTATCTGAATGCTACAAGTAGTACATTATTGAAAATGATTGGGCTACGAGAAGACCATCAGTGGATGGCTGTCCGTGTAGATGAAAATAGTGTTCGCGGCATAAGTCAAGTGGCGTGTTTGGGGTTCACAACATAATACGCCCCCTGCACTATTTTGATCTGCGCTGCCTGCCCCTCGGAGCATGGCTCATGGCTACGTTCCAAGAATTGGAGGTGAATGTCTGTTGTTTAGCCGAGAGGTATCCTGCTAACGACTACAATTTGCCGTGCCATTGCAGCTTTCATTTCTTTGCATGATATTAGTTAGTACCAAGGTATTTCTCCCACTCAGGGAGTAGTTTTTTAGCTGTCAGAGACTGTGTGGGAATTGCACGTGAAACTTTCAAAATACCTGACTTGGCGTGCGACTATCCCGCACGCCATGCAAAATACTCATGGAGAAGCTTGTAACAAATGAACAAAAAACAAACAAAATGGAATATAAGGCAGACTGCAAGCAGTTAAAGATAATTCTCATTTCCTATAACCTTTGTTTGAAACAACAAAAAAATATTGTTGCAAATAACAATTATCTCGAACTGCTTCAAGTCCATTTTGCATTTTGTTTTGTTTGTTTTTTATTGTCATTGTGTATCTGTACCTGGAAGTTGTAGGTATTACTTAGATACAAGCCTTTTTCTTTTTAGCTGTACCGAAATGTTCATTTTATGTTTGGTACTTATCATTACTTTGAAGTTTGAAGTACGGGCAAGTGCTGTTTGTTATCTGTACTAACCGATGCTTTGTTGTACTTCCATTTGACTCAACCAAAGTACCGAAATCTATCATTGATAATCACTATGTAAGTGGCTTTTCATTGAAGTAGGTACAAAGTACCAAAATATGCCTGATGGTACCAAGATTCCTGCCATCACAGTATGATCTACATTCATTTTGGTGATGTTCAGTGAAACCGAGGACTGAGTGATTGTGAATAAGCGATGAGCGATGAGCAAAATTCATGTTTTCATCAGAATTCGATGATGTCAACCACTGTTGTGATTCAAGCAAATTGATTGGGACCACAATAAGACGTCAAGTATCCCATTCTCCCATTCACCCATGAGTAGAGTAGCAAGATGATTTGTTAGTAAGTAGCTCTGTTATACGTGATTGGCGGACAAAACTAATTCTTACTGACACGTAAGCTCCCCTTTAAAGGAAAACTCTGACCCAAAACTAAGTGACCCTAGTTTGAATGATAAAACTATCCTATTATGATTTTTGAGTTCTATTTCCTACCATACACATTTACTTGGATGACATGCAGACAAAATTGTTGTTTCAGCATATCACCCGCACTTCGGCAGCCATTAATTGCTTCTTCTCACTGTTTCCCACCACAATTCAAACAGCCATCATGAAAACGCATCAGAACTTCAATGCATCTTTTGTTTTTGGCATCATTAGGTAAGCTGAGTTGTCATGGAAATGCATCAACAGCATGCCAATCTCAGCTTCCCATCATGCAGCAAAGATCAGGGGAGTCGGGCTTCTTTTTTGAGCTGCTTGTCATATATATATGTTCAAGTGCTTTTTCATGCTACAGAGATAAAAGAATGAAGTCTAGAGTTGATATTTGTGTTTACTATGGTCATGTTCAACAGCAGAGATCAACTTGTTTCGGAGTTTACTTTTAAATGGCAGAATTAGCTTATATATCTTCCAGCAGAAATATTTCATATCTACATTTTCTGATGATCTAGCCAGTATGGATCTCATCTGTGCCAGGCTAAATGATATACTGGTTGTTTTTGCTGGTAAACTAAGCTTGCACTGTTGCGTATGAGAAATACATTAATAGTCTTTCTTGTCATTACATTCTTTAGTTCAGATTATTCAAAATTTCTTTTACACTAGGATGGAAGATTTGTTTTCCGCCATGTCATGATCGATTTTTTTGCAGGAATACCTTTGCGAACAGGGCTTTGTTCATCGTGATCTTGCTGCCAGGAATGTCCTGATTGGTCAAGATAGGTCAGCAAAGATCTCAGATTTTGGACTGACTCGTCTTGTCAGTGATGAGTTGTTGTACATGGGTAGACGGAATCGCAAGCTGCCAATCAAATGGATGTCTGTGGAAGCAATATTTGATCAAGTGTTTACCACTTACAGTGATGTGTAAGTGTTATTTGACTGTCATTGCTTAATAATGAGCATATTTAGTGTAAGACTTGGAAGCGAAGAACTGAGTATGGGAGCCATTTTTTTTCCTCTCTAGTTACCTTAAGGGAATGAATTTTTGTGTGGATTTAGTTTTGCGAATCAGGAATTTGCAGAGAAGATGTGTAGGAGTATTTTAGATAATGGACATCAAAGAAAGAAAAGGAGGAAGTTGTCAGCAAGCAAACTGAGAGAAAGAATTAGTCTGAGCATATTACCATTGATTAGTGATCGAAAAGTTAGTTTTCTTTTGGTCAGATCAAAACTTCAATTTGAGAGATTTTTGCGTGGATTTAATTTTGCGAATTCAGCCAAAAATGACAAAATCCCCCCAAAAAAAATCCACCCCAAAAAAATCCCCCTCAGGTACCCTGGAGAGTTGTCCAGTCGGGGTTTTAAGATTGTCTAACACATTCTACTGGTCAGGGCGACAATCAATGTCACATGTCTTGCACTTAACCCATTTGCGTCAAGAAGGTATTTGATAGGTTGCCTGTCAATGGTGGCTTACTTACCAGTGTGTTAATACGATAAAGTTTGTATTCTTCTTCGAAAATTGAGGTCAATGGTCTTGCTTATGGCAGGAGAAGAATGAAGATAGAGAAGTGACCGTTGCTGTCTTAGGTCCTGGGTGCATTAGAATGCGAATGAAATGCTACTAACATATTCTGATTTGAATATCGTAATTTCGGTTTGGAGTTATGCAAAACTGAATAACTCGGAATAAGTTCTGCTCTAGTAGCTGGGCGCACTACAAGGTAGTCATAATTTTCATGCTGAACAGCCTTTTGTTTCTTAGCAACCTTCAAGCAGGTGGTCAGCCGCAAATGTTTAAATTGCACACTTCAAGCTTGAAGGACTGCGAACTGCACGCATTGCTGCAAGAAATTTTGTTTAATCATACTTCCGATGGCAACATTTTTTATATAATGTCATTTCTCTTCAGAACCCTCTTCATCCATAGTTCGCTTCAACTACTCTCTCAATGCTCTCTCTCTATCAATCGCGCCAAACCGATCTTCGCCTGGCGTTGAGATGATCATAGAATAGATGTTGATCTTTTCCGATCGCATACATAGCGAAACAAAAACGAACGAGCATTCTGCAGGTCATTTTGAGATATTCCGGCTTAAGTGATGCCCCGAGGCTGGACTTCGGTACGTTTGAAGTTATTCCAGAGATGAGGTTAAAGATGAAGTCGTTCAAAAGTCGGCCGCACTTGACTAGAGTTTGGACCACATGGCTGTCTCTGTGACATTCTAAGAGTTTTGTAAACAAATCAGAGTTGTTCCAGTTTGCTGCTCAAGTGCGCCCGCGACCTTATTTCAATACGTAATCGATTTGCACGCTAGCAGGAAATCTTTGACACAGGCCCGCTTTTTCACATACCTAAAAAAGGTAAATCTAGTTTCTATGTGAGGCCAAGGCTGCTTTAAAATACAAAGAGTTACTGAATGTATGGTTATCAAGACAGTGTATGCTCACACTCATTATGTTTTGATGGTCCGTGAAGTACCAATACTGGGGAAATTCCTGGTAACCAGATGGTTCACTCTCGCTTCATTGCGAAGCTGGAAGTTATCTTGTGCATCACAACTAGCTGGCGGTCCAAATTGCCATGAATATTGTACATCAAGTGGAAGGCAGACCCAATCAGCACAAAAGCATTGATTTTGTATAGATGTGGCCTGATTTGACATCATGGACTGCTTTTAGAGGCATAAAGATCAGCTTCCAAAAAATCATTGGTGAATGGAAGCTGTACATCTTAGCTGAGAACTGAACCCATTTTGCAGCACAATCATTTTGTGCACCTATTTACACATGACGATTGACATCAATAATTCAGGATGTGACCTGTTTGATAGAGATCCAGTCATATCGGATTGTTAAACACAGATTTCGTGCATCATGTTTCTGTTTTGAATCAATATGTGCTAAAGCTTGCCTGATTTGAAGTACAGCAGCCCAAAGCATAAACCTGTATTAGGCCCTGATAGACTGCGTCCAATTATATAGACCTATGGACGTTTGTTTGAGTGTTGTTATTTAACACAATCATCTCTTTTTTTGTCCAATTTTTTTAAAAAGTTTTCGAAATTTTGATCCAAAATTCCAAAAGTGATGACATCATGGTTATTAAAGTTTGCATTCCATGCTGTTATTGTGGTAAGTATGATGTGGTGCAGAGCCCTGCTATAGTAGCATTAAACTGACACTTCTGCACTAGCAGCTTGCCAGCAAGCACAATCTAATTTTGAGTGAGACAGATATACCTGGCAGTAAGTGTGATCAGTCTGAATGATCTATGGCGACTGTTTGAGATCCATTTCTTGCTGCGTTTTTCACGTCAATATTGATGAATGGAAAGCAGGCGTTTTCGGGAGATTTTTGTTTGCTATGTTGTGCACAACATACCTTGTGAAGATTTGTATGTGCTGTGCACAACATACCCTTTGAAGATTTGTATGTGCTGTGCATAGCATACCCTGTGAAGATTTTTATGTGCTGTAAACAACATACCCTGTGAAGATTTTAATTGTGCTGTGCACAACATAACCTGTGGAGATTTTCATTGTGCTGTGCACAACATACCCTGTGAAGATTTTTATTGTGCTGTGCATTACATACCCTGTGAAGATTTGCATGTGCTGTGCACAACATACCCTGTAAAGATTTTTATTGTGCTGTGCACAGCATACCCTTTAACAATATTTGTTGTGCTTGCTGTGCACAGCGTACCCTGTGGAGATTTTTGTTGTGCGTGCTGTGCACAACATACCCTGTGAAGATTTTTACAGTTCATGTTTGTTAGTGAATTCGATGCTTATATGGTTTATAACCATAGTTAATTTGCTTGAGCAGGTTTTCCTTGAGCAGCTGCTACCAATTCTATTACTGCTGAATGTTCTCATTTGTTTTGTAGCTGGGCATATGGAGTGGTCCTCTTTGAGATTGTCACACTAGGTAAGTTCGAAGCATCTATGGCCACTTGTAAAAAGTACCTGCCTTTTTCAGATGCAAACAAGGCAAACTATTGCTACAAGTTGCAAACTAACAAATAGTCAGTGTTCGAAAGGTGGGTAATAATAGGGTTGAGGGGCATAATAGCCATAACTTTATACAGACAGCCTGAAGAGTTGTAAAAGAACAATTAATACAAGAAACTAGAAGTAGATAAAAAATTGCAGAATGCAGGCATATTGTAAATACCCAAATGATCACTTCCTTTCAGATAAATGACTCTCTTGACTAACTGCTTCCCCCATTACAGACACTTCTTCTAGTGTACCACCAGGGCTTGAAATAGCTGTCGGTCAACGATCAGTGACCGGCCAAATTTTTGCTATGGCCGGGGAGCAGACACACCATGTCGGACATAATGACCGGTCTCCTTATTTCCACGGCCGGCACATTTTACCGAGTTGCCGATCAACTATTCTGACACATGTTCCAATGTATGGTTGCAAGTTGATTATATATGTATGAATTTTATTAGCACCTGTCCGGTAAATGTTGATCAGCCGCACTTGTTTAGTGGTCTATCATGTAGCATGCAAAATGGCACGGATACAGCGTGAAAGGCCGAACGTTCCTCCAGAACTTGCCCTCAGACGCCTGTGAGTGTGCTTCTTGAGAAACAGTGGGACGTTCATACGTCGTTCCATGTTCATAATGTGGCAGTCACTGCGCACCATCGTTCGTGATTGCTGGTGAGAGACGAGGATGAAGGGAGTTCAATGTTGAATGCCAGAGTGAGGTGGCCAACAAATTAGCTGAAGTATAACTGTCTGTGTGAAGTAGCACAGATAGAGCAACCTTAAATTTGTGGACTTTTCTGGATGTGTGCTCCGTGTTCCTGGTAAGTGCTGCTGGTTACAAAGCTTGCGTTTCTTTCTTGCCTAGGACTAAATGGCCTGTAAGAGCTAAGGGAAAAAAGCTATTTTTAACTAAAGGTTTACCTAAATTACAAAATTTTCCTGGGCTTCGCCCCATATCCCAATTGGGGGGCTTACAGCGTCCCCCAGGACCCCGAGCTGAAATAGCTCGCGTCTCTTCTCGCTTCGCTCATGACGCTCGAAGTTGAACGGTTTTATGCCGGACATATGTCCGACGTCCTAAAAATATTTATTTCAAGCCCTGTACCACTCCCCCATTACAGACACTTCTTCTAGTGTACCACTCGTGAAAAGGGGCTCTGGGGTGCTTGATCGAAAAAGGATTTTTAGACGGATGTTTTTTTAAATTACTGAAGAAGAAAAAAGTATCGCTTTGCATGCATTCTATTCTACGGTTTTCACAGATTCAAACTTTACATCCAATAAATTGCATTACATTGCTGTAGGTGATTTGGATTTATGGATTAAAAAAAATATGTATGCATTGGTGATGTGATGTTGGTCCCTACGCAATTTACTGCCCCTCTTGGACAATTTCCCCATGTAAAAATTGAGATTTGTATTATTTAGTACCATGCATCATGCAGTAAATCTTTAAAATACGATTGTGTATTGATCTACACCGTGCTGAACTTTAAAGTCAGACCACTATGAGTGTGATTGCGTATTGATCTACACCATGCTGAACTTTGAAATCAGACCACTATGAGTGTGATTGCAGTTTCTGCAGTTGTGATGACTATAGTTTTTGTACCTTAAATTATGAGCTTGACCGCAGATTCAGAACTGACCGATCATGGGCACGTTTTCATTCTAACTTCTGTTTCTTTACACCAAGTTTTTCCTTTGTCCATTATGTTTCTCAAGTAAACAATAAGTCGGCGCTTGTTGAAAATTGGAAGCAAGGGTTTGTGAATGCTGATCTAATTTGTGTCATTTATTCATCTCCACAATTTCCAGCTATTGAGACTAAAACATTATTTTAGGCTTGCTCCCCCTAGAAACTAGAACATTATTTTAGACTTGTTCTAAAAACTTGTTCTAGAAACTAAAAGATTATTTTTGGGCATGCTCTAGAAACTAAAACATTCTTTTTGGGCTTACTCTAGAAACTAAAGCATTGCTTTAGATTTGCTCCAGAAACTAAAACATTATTTTTAGGCTTGTTCTAGAAACTGAAACATTATTTTAGGCTTGCTCTAGAGGTGTGGAAGTGTGGAGGTGTAACACATCACAATAGAAGCTTCTTGTGTAATACTGTCGTTGTCAGGAAAATTTTAGACACGAGCTAATTTTCGCACAAGCAAACTCAGAGTCACGTGCGATTGTACGTTCGGAATAAATGTAGCACGTGCTTATCCTGCTACCGATTCTGAAGTAAACCCTATTTCCTTGCTTGCCCTCTTTGCTGAAGCAGCAAGTTTGTAAGGAGCTTGGACAAAAGGACACGGCAGGCTTATATACACAGTTCCAGACAAGTTTTCAACCGCTGTTGCCAAACACCGCAACCCACATCAGCCGCGGAGCGGATGCTTATTGGTAACATTCCTTGGTAGTCATAATAGTAAAAAATTTTGCTTTGCAAAAAAGTGTGTGGGGGGGGGCCATGGCCCCCGGCCCCCTCATCTCTGCGGCCCATCACCCGGCAGATAAGCGAAAAAGACGGCGCCCCCAACCCAGTATTTTAAACGCTTGTACATATTGATGATAGGTGATTCATGATTACTGTCAATGTATTTAGGTTACTTCATCATCAAATTGATACATTGGTCTTCTTTGGTATTAGTTGTGGTTGTTGCTTTCTCGGTGAAAATGAGTAAGTATCTCTGTACAGCCCACGATCTTCAAGCACAACGTTGTTGCAGCAAACGTCGTAGATGCTATGTAGTTAGTTGCACACCAATCAGCCCTTTCAGAAACATTCTACGTGAGCAGCACTATTGTCGACCTGCACAAAAGTCATTTAGGAATCAAATTCCCATAACTTCCCATCTTCGAAATTTTCGACGGAGCCTTTTCACCGGCAAATTTCATC
>JAOBRC010482898.1:0-11706 GCA_027575255.1 Scolionema suvaense
TAAAAACTGTATGTCATATTTTGTTGAGCTCTATCATCTGCTAAAATTTCATTTTTGACCATTGTTCCCCTTTAAAAATAGGCTTAGAGTCAGAAATTAATGATCACTGTAATATTACGATTGCTTTGACTTGTGAAATATATGACAATAGGAATTCCAACTTTTTTCGATTGTGTAGCTCCTATAGGACAATACTCTAGGTGTTGAGAATGCACATGTGATGTATTAGTCAAGACGTTCTATAGCTGTGCTTGCATCATTCTCTGTTGAAAGAAAGCAGTGGTCAAGATTGTTTTAACAACCATAATATTCTGTTTTTTTGTGACAAGCACCTGCTAAGCATTGCCATTTTCCTCAGGAGCAGAAAAAGTTGTTTTCTCAGTATTATTTGTAAAGCTTTTTGATGAGGAAAAAGAAAATCGAGTTGGATGTTGAAATATTTTATGCGACAATATTTTGATAATTTGGATAAAGCTCCAGTGACATCACGCATTGTTAGTGGCAAGATGGTACAGTAGGTGCTGGCCTTCGAGAATGGATGAATCTAGAGCTACACAAGCTTTTTTCATGAAATAACTGCTGTAGCTATATCATGGACAGAATTGTAGTTCTGACTCTTGTTCCCCTCTGTGTAGCTGCTGGCTCTGCTACCCTGGACCCGACAAATATTCCTGTCGTCAAGTCTGTTGTCACTGTAAATGCATCAACAAAGGGAAGTATTGAAAAGACGATGACACACTCATTTACGATTCCACCAGGGACGGTTCTTGCATACGGCTGCAATGAGGTAAACATTGGGAGGGATGGTGTAATGAGTATTCACACAACATATGACCGACTGGATGAGCATGTCGCTCTACTGGAAGTAAGCAAGACTAAAGATGGTACTAATAAAAGTGAGTAGAACTTGTGTTGTTACAAATATTTGTGTATATACATTTGTAAATTTATACACTTGGAATTGTCTTTCATGAGTGCCGAGAAAATGGACATGTTTGGTTGTCATGTACGATAGTTGGAGATCATATGCCTATCTGAAAAGTGTCCTTTGATCATCCAGTACTTATATTTCTTGTGTATTAGTACTTTGTGAAGCATTTAGCCTATTATGTTGTTAATTGGTAATTGTGCTGTGTCTCGTGTTTTAAGAATTGTGATGGAATTTATGCTTATGTATATAGCATATTTTTTATTCCAGTCTCAAGATTTTTCTGTTTCCACTAGACTATAGCCTGATGATAGCAACTCCAATTTTCTGCAAATTATAAAGGACATCTATTGGTTCATGTTTTTAGAATTTTATGGTAGATTGCTGATGGTTGTGCGTGAATAATATGAAGAAGATCTTGTGCTTCTGGGGCTTAACTTTGGTGAATTGTAGGAGAAGGTAATGGTTCTCGAAAATTGATTATCAATTTCCACCTTTTTTGGTAGGGGGTGGACAATTGTCCTGAAAATTGGATCAACGAAGTGTTAAAAATGATTACATCTTCCTTCGGGATCCTTTAATGGGGTTGCAAAAATTGAGATCACAGAAGATATCTGCGTTTTCTAAATACCTCTTGGGGAAATTAGAATCTAATTCATGCAGCCTTTCTTTGTTTCGATTTTTTATGTCATGGTAGATTTCCAAAACATATGCTGGAAGTGAATTTGATATTATAGCTTTTTTGTTGCGTTTGTTTGCTTGCATGTTTTAAGTTTTGGTTAAATGTATCTATCAACTGATTCAAGTGTCATGTGGAAAATGTAAAGGTGTTCGTCGTAGTGCATTCTTTGTTTGGTCAAACCTGTTTGTCTATAATTGTCAGATAACAGTGTTGCCTAGTATTCCGCCTGCCCAGAAATGTAGCGCTAGAACTTGAGCAAAGTGGGTTCATCTCAAAATGTCTTTTCACTTGACTGTACAGGAAGTGTCACAACTGGTTTTCGGAATATCACTTATATTTTATTTAGGGCAAAACTCTGATGTTATGTGTGGAAGATAGTATGTGAAAAAATATCGAAACAACTTAACTATCGATTTCAGGTTGCTTTTATTTTTTGTTTGCAAATTTTTTGGTGTAGCATCAGCACGTCTTGCTTCTGGCACATTCTCCCTGTAAATCTGCCTTGATGTCTGTGTGTAGCTGCTGAAGTTAAGCGTAAGTGGTTCATGGGCAAATTTTGAGCTGCCTGTTTGCTGCAAATTTTATTGTTATGTAGTATCCATTGCACGAATTTTGATTTCATATGGAATTAAGTGTCTATCAATGCTGTCAGTATGCTTTTTTATGATCATAAATGCGTCTGATATTTTTTTGTGGCATTGTTGCTTTTGGATAAATTTGCTCCTATGTCAGTAGTTCTTAGAACTTTTATATTGTATTGCACATCAGGCTGTATGACACCAAGTTGGTGGCCTTGTATGAGAGTTATTTAGCTGTATTTTGTAACTATATTGAAATTTTGTATTTTGCTTTACAAGTTGATTCATAGCATGCAGTTTTTAATGGAGGATGCTCTCTGTCTGAATTTGTGCATGTCCTATTGGAAGAAGAGATATATTTTCTGCTTAAGTTATTTTTTTGTTTTCTTGCTTTGGCTGCTCAGATCTGCTCTGATCTGTTGTACGTAATCGCGTTACTTCATTGCTTATAGCATCAATCCAGTTTTTGAACATACTTTATATTTAGTGAAAATGTTGCTGATGGAAAGTGGTGCGTAATTTTAGAGGGGTTTTGACCCCCCCCCCCTCATTTTCAAACATAGCCCCTCATTTAGACCTACCTCCTATCAACAAAATTTTTTGTACCCCACATTGTTAGCTTTCTCATCTGTGAAAAGGAAACTACTCATTACACCTAATTATCGAACTATGGATTGTACCACGATGCTTATTTGTTCTGTCATTTCAATCAAGTGGAGGCCAGTTGGGTGCATTATTAGGGATTTTACAATGCTTTTTGAAATAGGAGCGTTTTGTTGAATGTGGAAAACCCCCCATTCATAAACTTACCCCCCCCCCTTTCAACTTGGCCCCGAAATTGTCAAATGCTTCTACCCATTCGTATTTGTAAATGGGGGTTGGGGTGCGCAAACTATGTGATGATTATTGATGCATGGAGAAAGAAGTTTTGTCTGACTTTGTTGATAGCATTTCAATATATTTGCCCTCGAAAAAAAGTTTAAGGTTTGCTGATGACAAGTATTCTTGTTGTTTTTACTTTTCTTAATTGATTACTGGTTGCTTGGCAAAATTGGTGGGATTATAAATAATTCTTGTTGCTACCCAACAATTTCTATAAGTGTTGGCAACTAAGACAAGTAGCTTTCCCTTTTCTGTGGAAGCAATCAATGAAGCATTTATTATGTGTCAAGTGGTGACTAAGTTTTATGGATGTAAAGCTTTGTGCAATTTTTTTGTATTCTTGGAAATTGAAACAGAACCTTCTATATTCAGTGTGATTATCTTCAAAGCTAGTTGTTTGACACTATACCTTTAGGCAGGACTCCACGGCACAATAAAGCTAAAAAAAGCTCTTAATCTGAGTTAGCCTTTGTAGCAGGAAATTTTCATGTTACGAGAAACAATCCTGACGGTTATTTCTGAAATGTTTTTATTTTGTATCCCTGTAAGTGATAAAAGATCTTTCTGCGATGTTTTGCGCGATTTGCAAGTGTGACCCTTTTATTGGTCCCCCTTCTGTCCTAATCTGTATCATTGTCTCATTATTCACAATGGTAATTCAATTGCTTTTTGTTATGTGTTTGTTTTAGTTGAAGACTTTGCCAAGTTGGCCTGTCTGTGGAAATGGCTCCTTAGGTTTATGATTACATTTAGTTTGATAGATGCTAGAAACATTGTTTTTTTGCAGCATCGTGTAGACAGTTCGAGTAGGTATCAAACCATTAAGGATTCTCAAAAATTGCAATAATTTCCTGCCTGCTTCTGAAACACACTTTACAAACTGCCACGATAGAACAGTCCCCGCAGACAGACCAACCTTAGGAAACCAAACTTAATGCCCATATTCGATGCATTTTTACTTCTTGATGAAATACTGTACCTCTGCCTGAAAGTTTGATCTGGAATGATCTGTTACATCACTCTACGGTATGAAATTTTTTATGGCGTCCTCTTTTTTCAATGTAAACGTTACTGATCTTGATCGCTTTGACGGCGTGTCTCAGGTTATGCTCCTCTGCTCAAGCTTGTCAATTCATCCGAAGTGAAACTGATTGTTATCTGTGGTGGAAAAGATGCGAAGTTTAAATCTAGATGCTAAGTTTAAATCTAGTTGTCTGTCAGCGAACGTTAGCAAAGCTGTCACCCATGTCAACACTGAGATGGCTAGACCTAATTTCTGGTCATCGAGCAGGCCCTCTAGATTCGCCAATGTGAAAACGCTTGATGCCCAGAAGAGGTGCACCTAGTATAAGAATTTCTGTTAGATGAGTTCTATGACTGGTATCCTACTACTGATTTCCTTTGTTTTCTTTGCAGTTGAGAAGATCCAAACCGAGTTGTCACCACTACTAAAATCTGATAAATTTGTTAGCCTCCAACTTGCGTTTAAAGACTTCATTGGTGCAAGCAATACGGAAGGATTGCAAGCATTGCATTTATTGGTGAGTCAGTTAAAAAGGATACTGTTAGTACTATCCTATTAGTGTCCTATTTGTTGTACTCATGGTTTTATGCAGCCACCTATATTTTGATTGAGGGTTGTTTGAAGCTCCAAATTGGGTTTATACCTAATTGACATGCCAGTTTTGGCTCGTGAGATATAGAGATTTTGCTTTTTGGCTCTGTAGGTTTTATTAGCATTTTGGAGAAATTTAAACTCAAATTTCCCCTTTTTTCCTCTTGTCTTAACTTAAGGAAAGGCTTTGGAATGTGTCTTCCTTATGTTAATGAACTATCTGCAGTGCCTTCTCGAAAATTTCATTGCAAACATAGTTGATAAAAATAATAAGTGTATCATTGAAAGATCGTCTGTAATTTATATATGCTTTCGAGTCTTCGTAAAATGAAGCCTTGCTGTATTCCGATCTTCTTAACCCTCTGTTTGAAAGTTGATTGTGAAATGCTTGTAAGTAGAGGTGATTTGGCGGAAAATTGGCTGCACATTTCTGCCCCGTGATAATTTCCTGGACAGTAAGTGAGTGCGGAACATTTATTTGTTGCAGTTATCTTCAGCAGAATTAGATGTCCAGCAGCGCAAAGATGAAGACATGAAAGCTGCCATAGTGAAGTGAGTTCATTGCGTTGTTGTTTTATGTGATGTTGAGCTGATGTGTTAGTTAATGGAGGAAAATTATTAGTTGCTCCTACTATAAACACCTCCAGAAACTTTTTCTCACATTTATCAGCCCAAAACGTTTTAACCACATTTAGTGAGAACCAGAAGGGAAGAGCAATTCCACGCAGTCTCCTTCTAATGTCTTTGTGGCTGGCGTCCCCCTTTCAATCTGTCAGATCGTCACTGATATGTGTGCCATCTGTGGAGATCAGCATGCAGAATTTAAATTCTAGGCTGCACAATTTTTTTTTGGTTACATTTTCTTTGTCATGAACAGATAACAGTTGAAGCAATGTGTGTACTTGTCTTATCAAATTATTGATAATTGCAAATACCTTCTAGACTGCCGTTCTCTACCTTTGACCGCAGATCAGCAGCTTTGAAACAAACCTTCACATTAAAATCAAGGTGAAATTCAATCCCAGTTTGGTTGACAAAGTGAAGGTCTTCTTGAATTGCAGATTTGCTTTCTGCTCACCGCCTCACTATAATTCAGTGCTAGGTTTTACTGAACCGCTATCCGTCTTAGCCTTTATTGAATTCGCACCTACCTCTAGTTGACAGTGAGATTTGAACTCTGTACCTTGTGTGCACAAGATAGTCTCACTATCAATTAGCGCTGGAATTGCTAGAATTAAAATCAACAATAGTTAAGGTATAAGCCATATGGCAATGTACTTCACCAGCATATTTTCTTGGATAACCGCTCAATGCAGTTGTCTGAAATTTGGCAGAAAGGTGACAATCCACAATCGAAGAAGATCGAAGGTTCATCTTAGGTCATGTCATGCATGTCTTGTTTTGATATTTTAGCAAGTGGGTTTTAGAATTCTCGGTGTTGTAGCATGTGTCGTTTTCTTTGTGCTCTCAAGGGCATTCCCGTTTTAGGGGCAGAGTCCGATAAAATGAGGCCTGTCATTCATCTGTCCTTCCGTCCATCCGTGTGTACCTCCATCTATCACGAACACATTTTCCCGGGCAACTGCTCAAATCAATTTTTCTGGAATTTGGTGTGAAGGTGACAATTCGTAATTGAAGAAAAGTGATTGAGCTGGAATTTGAAAAAAAATTTTGTTTGGGTTGCAGGTGCCAATTTTGTTCCCCAAAATTGCCATTTCTATGTTTTTTTCAAAATATTTCGAAATCCGTTCATTACATTTTTGTAATTTTTTGGTGTGAAAGTTCAGGGCAATATTAGTTATGTTATGGACCATGTGTCCTATCTATGAAAACTATTGTTCGGCTTGCAGGTGGCAATTGATATACGTCCAAGAATAATGATTTTCATGTTTTTTTCCAAATATGTCAAAATGATTCATCTGATTTTTGTTTTTGTTTCTTTGAATATTAGGATCAACTCGACACATGTTATGAACCATGTATCATGTCTGAGGAAAGTCTCGGTTGTCTTACAGGTGGCCATTCATGTCCAAAAATGGCAATTTTCAAGGTTTTTCCAAATATGTCAAATACGGTTCATTTGATTTTTGCCATTTTTGTTGTGAATATCAATGGCAACTCTATGCATGTTTCGAACCATGTGTCATGTCTCCGGAAAATGTCGTTGATCTTGCGGGTGTCATTTTTGATCCAAAGGTGGCGATTTACAGGTCTTTTTCCAAATGCGTCATGGATGTTTCATCCGATTTTGTCATTTTCTGGTGTGAATAGTAGGGGTGACTTAATTATATACCATGTCTCCGGGAAGTCTCGTTTGATTCGGGGGTGACAATTTATATCCGAAACGATTTTCAGGTTTTTTTACCAAGTATGTCATGAACGGTTGTGATTCTCCTGGGCAACTTTGCGTATGTTATGAACCATGCGCCATGTCGAGTGAAAATGTCCTTATGCTAGCGGGTGGTAATTTATGTCTTCAGGGCTTTTTCCTTATGTTGAAAACTGTTGGTCCATTTTTTGTCATTTTGGGTGTGGATCTTATGGGTGGCATAACTTATGTCATGAATCCATGATTTTTATCTTTGGAATATGTCGGTCAGTGTGTGGATAGAAATTTATATCAGTATTGGCTCTTTTCTGTTTTTTTTTAAAATATTTCAAGAACGCTTCACCAGCTTTTGTTATTTTTGGTGTTAATCTTATGGCTTATGTCTTCTTTGATCGAAGATCTTAGTTAAGTTTGCCGGAGTCCACTAATGTGTGACTTGTTTGAGTTTAGATTTTTCAAAGAATTGACGTTTGGTTACGTATTAGTTTTCTGTCAGTTTGTACAGAAACATCGACACCTATAGGTATTTTGGTTTGTAGAGCTTCGCAATCCATCGTCTTAGTATTACCTTTCTCTACCGAAGTAGCAAATGATTTGCATCTGTAGTTGATTTGACTTGAAATTATGATTTATTGAAAGTCAATTGGGCAAGTTGCAAGATTGAACATAGAATATGCTATATATGTTCCAGTATTTTTTGCATAGGCATATTGTTTTATTTACTGTCCTTCGGTTTGTAGTCCGTGTGTTTTTGTAAAATGCGTTTACACCTTACCCTTGCAGGAATCTGCTTGGCAGTGACACCAAAGATTGGTTGACCATCTTGAAACATCTTGGCTTCACCATCCCTGACGATCTGGAAGCAAGTGGTGCGAAGATCGAGTTCCCAGAATCAGACAAGACCGGATTGCTTGCAGCCTCTCTCGGTTTGGTTGATTCTCTTGCAGGTACTTGATGGTTTTCGATGCCATTTTTATTATGTATTGTTGTAAAATATGTTCGGCACTTGTATTTTTTGTTGTTGATCAGCTCTTCTTAGTCTCACCATTTTGGTTGTACGTTTCTAATGCTCCGGTGTTTAGTGATATTCTTTTAAGATTGTTTTTAAAAGCAACTTTGTGCTTGTGGTTAAGCCTGAAGTTGCTTGAGCATTCTCTGCATCCAGTCCTGAAGTAAGTGGCTGGGAGCAATTGCTGAAGCGTACCAATGATAACATCATCTTCCTATAGCTAGAATCTGCTGAGATAGGTTAAAATATTCCTACTATTTTTATGTCCCTACTATTTTTACAGGCATATTTACTTCATCAGGAAGCTTCTTTTCGACTAATAACTCGTTAAGGTGTTTGCGCTTTAAACTTTCATCCTTTTTTAAGTAAAAGTTTCAAGCTCGAAGTTCAGGCCATGAGTTGCTTTGGAAAGTTTCTTTAATTTTCATGAAAATCTAGGCCTTGTGCCAGCAACTGATTCTTACAAAAAATAGGTTCTTCTTATTTGGCATTGACTCATTTTGTGGCGGTATGAATTTGAGATAAAGCAAGATAGTTTTTCTGGGACATAATGACAATTCCTGTGGAAATTGAGTGAAGTACAGTATCATTTCATGAAAACGCAGAGACAAAACAGCACAAAATAATTGAGTGACAATTAAAGGAAGACATAAGGTGTGATTTTATTCAAGCAGATACTCATTTGTTATGAGTGACACCGACGACACCTTAGGAAGACGTGGAAGATGAGAAATATCAAAGCAATAGTACATGCTCGTTGTAGTGGGCACGCGCCACGCCTTGGGAAGACATGTTAGATGTGAAATTATAAAAGCAAATAAAGAAATTGCTGATTTTTGTGATACCTACAGCAGACGTTATTGTAGATCAGGTTACCGTGTTGAGAACAGTCATGTAAACAATGTAGGTTATCTAAGTTGGTAATTTGATTGAGTTGCTACGGGACATATGTACATGTATGTATGGTAGAAAGTTAATCGATATTTACAGAAATGCTGAACATTACTGTCTGATGTGAGTCCGGCTATGAACAAGTTACAGATGTTGCTATGTGAAAACTGTTTGTTGATGAGGTTCCATACTTGGTGATAAGTTCATGAGTAAGAGTTGTCCCTTAATTGGGAGCAGATGAGGCGACTTTCCGCTCACAGTGAAAACGAGTTGTTGAAATTTTTGTTGCTATATATTCATCATTTGCGTCTTTTTAGTGAGTCTCAATCAAAACCAGGATGACCTACCTGGAGTTATCAAAGTTTGAGGTTCTTTCACTTGATTTCTTTCTCTCTTGAGCTCCAGACATGACGCAAGATCATCGAGTCATGATATCGCAGATGAACAAGTCAAGCCTCGCCGTCCTGCTCAAGATTGTAAGTTCAGCTTTTTTTTAATTTTCAAGTCATCTTTTAATATGTAATAGTCGCCTTTTGAACCTTATCTCATTCCCAAGTAACCAGAGTGCTGCATGCCAGATCAACAGCAGCCATGACTGTTAGAAGGTCCATACTTTACGAAAAACTCCACATAGAAGAAATACAAAGTATCAGAGCGAACATGTGCAAGCCCTGGGCAAGATCAGAAAACTCTGAAGTTTTCTTGCAGAAAAATACCCTTTAATTATGCAATGTTGCCTTTAACATGAGATCTTCATTTATATATGTGCCCCACTACTCATGATTTATATTTTCTTTCTGCCTGCACCTTTCATGCCTCAATCAGTGTTGATGTGTAGTGTGAACCATATCAACACTTCATCAACAAATCTTTTTGAGAATGCTGTTTTCAGGGATACGGGGAGCAGGGAGGAGGGCAGCGAAAGGCCCCAGTATATAGCAAGGGCATGGTAACAGAGTAGACCATGAAAACTGGGAGGAGGTGTGCCAGTTTAAGAGGTGTGCCACTTCAGCGTAATCTTTCTACTTATTTATGTGATAGAGCATGAGTTTTGGGTTTTTTTTGATGATGGAAGCTTATGCAGTTTTGGAGATATCCTGTCCTAAAGTTCAGCAGCTACCATCTTGCAAATGTACTGCTCTTCTTTGCAGAAAGAGGCTAAATTGGGCAGACCCAGAGTTTGTCATTTTTGGGAGCTTCAAATGTTTCATAAATGCTTTTGATGCGTTTGTTTCGACACACTCCTTCTGTTAAAAAATAGGGGCAATATTGACCTGGTAACAAAGCAGATAGCTGCACTGTTCATACCTTGCAATGCAGCGAGTAAGATGGAGAGAGGGCTTTTGTTACTGTGTTTCTTGAACGTTTTCTTGACAATCAACAAGTTCTTTTAAAAATATCTGTCTGCACAAAACTATTAAAAGGGCGACAATTCACACTAATGTGAAACTCTTGTTCGGAGAGGCTAATTTTAGCCATACTTTATTTATTTATTCACTTACATACTGGCGTATCGCTGAATGTAAGAACTATGAGCCCCCACATCCCCCTCCCCCTTGGACCTGCTACGCAACTGCCTGGACGCGTATGTTTTCAGCCTGGAAAGCAACTGAGCCTTATGTCTTAAAAGTGGGTGGAAGATGTGACCCAAAAGGCTTTTTGGACTTTCGCTTTAGCAGAAGTTTCCGTTAAAATGAAGTCTGAGTGTCCGCCCTTCCGTCCGTTTGTCACCCATCGCATTTTCGTAGACAACCGCTGAATTAAGTTCGTTTGAAATTTTGCATGAAGGACATAATCTGTACAATCGAAAGATGGTGACGAAGCGAAGTATTTGAGAATTATTTTTTTGGCTTGTGGCAGGGTGTCCACGCGGGCTAAAGCTGGAAAAGCATCACGTTTTGCTGCTGCCAGGCTGGAAAAGCTGGAATTTTATTTTATTTTTTCCAACTGTGTCGATTTTATGTTGATCGTATATTTCTTGTGAATTTGATTTAAGTATCTTAGCAGGACAGAGGGATAAACTGCTCAAATCTCCCAGTGGTGATGCATTGATGCTACCTCGTGCTCAAGCCTTGACAGCTTCGTTTGTGCGGTGTATGTCTGTGATGCTGGTGTGTGTTTAGCAGTCCAATGAATTTCAGATCTTTTTATTTTGTTTTCCGTTCTGTCTTAACCTTGATAGTCCAACAGGCGTGGTTGTGCAGTAATCTGTGTTGTGTATGAATCCTCATGGTTCACTAATGCAATTGATTACATTCAACCCTGGCGTTCTATATTACTAGCCTGGAACACGTGCAGCTTTATTCAAAAACTGAGCACAGGGTCAAAATCTATAGCACATAGACAGACAAGCAAAATTTGAAACAAACTGCATTCCGAACTGATGATACAAGTTCGTGTCATCGTCAGAGGGTAGTTGCTAGTGAGTGGATGTATACTTTAATTTTCTTTGCAGTTCTTGGTTTCTTCTATGAAGGAAGGAATTTCTGCTGCTTACGAATAAGAACAAGCAACTTGAATCTTCTTAGATTTAATTCCGAAAGCTGCATTTTGAGTCAAGCATGAAAAAATTTTGAAACCTTAAGACTAAAACTTAAAGTTGCCCTAAAACTCCTTAGCAAGTTGTAAAATGTAGTACAAGTTGGTTTCAGCGTATGCAAATGCTTTTTGTTTCATATGAACCTTTGATTTCTGTCCATCAATCATTTTCGTATACTTACTCATACACATAAACTGGTCATGATGGTATTCGCCTAAGGTAGGATTCATGTCAGTATGGCAACATGATATTC
>JAOBRC010483009.1:0-11706 GCA_027575255.1 Scolionema suvaense
AGTAATTTTCGGTTACCGGTTAGTTAGTTAGGACTATGAATATGAGATGGCTAGAGCCCATTCTTCAGTGCTAGAAATTTACTGATCGTGATACATAGCTATCACTAATACTAAGGCGTGGTGCCACGTAATGAAAAGATTTTAGATGGCGTTTTGCGTAATGACTGACAATTTTAAAGCGTAATGCGGTTTTAAGGGCAATTTTCAGGCGTAAAGGCGTAATCACGCAGGGGTATAATAGACCCCCTTAAAAAGTTGTGGGTGGATTATCACCCAGGTTAAAATACCATAGTGTCCTCGCCTCTCCCTTTCTTGGAGTGGGGTGGGGTGGAGGGGGCGGTGTTAAAACTTTTCGAAAGAGGTAGTAGGAAAAATTTTCATTTTCAGGGGGGTGGTTGACAGATTTTAGCAATCGAGTTCAACCCAGCCCCCATAACTTCACATCTGCTATTAACCCTTCACGTGTGCAGTATCAACAAAGCGGCTGGTAATTGTAATGTCGTTCAAGCAAAACAAGCATACAGCTATATTAGGAAGACCTGTCTAGTCACAGTTGCGTTGTCATAAGACCCGAAAATGGACACGCGCCAGGCGAAAGGTACTAGTGAAAAACCTAATTTTTCTAGGCGAGTTGGGAACTATGGCTGTCTCTGAGGTGGAAGGTCTCAAAAGAGGGGGGTGGGGGAGGGGCGAATTTCGAACCTTATAGGGGGTTGCCAGGAAAGTGATGAGGACCGATTTTCGGGGGAATGACAGCATGGAGGACGCTATGAATACTATACTCTTTTCTATAAGACTTACATAATTTGAACTGAGTCCTGTAATAGTCTTGAATGATGGAAGAACAACTTTTTGAAATTTTCAAAATTATATCCACGCAAAATTTATCAAAATGATGTCCTAAGCTGACCAAAGCAAAGACAACTAATTTTTCGATTGTTAATCGATAACAATTTACTCGGACTCATTCTTTCTCTATATGTGCATGTCAATAACTTCCTATATTCTTTCCTTGACGCTCATTCACTAAGCTATTTCCACGGGCCAGCACGTTAAGTTAGCATTAAAGGTACCGGCACTTGTACTTGCCAAAAACATAATGTGCTGGCACGTTACATTGGCGTTAGCATACGTTGCCAGCATCTTAAATTGGCATTAGCATAAGGTACCGGAACGTTACATTGGCTTTAACATGAGGTGCCGGCACTCTAAGTTGGCATCACCATGAGGTGCCGGCACGTTACATTGGCATTAACATGAGTTGCCGCCACATTAAGTTGGCATTAACATTATGTACCGGCACTTCAACTTGGCCAAGACATAATGTGCCGGCACGTTAAGTTGGCAAAAATATAAGGTGCCGGCACATTACATTGACATTAATATACGATGCCGGCACGTTAAGTTGGCAAAACATAAGGTACCGGCATGTAACCTTGACATAAACAAAAGGTGCCGGAACTGTACCTAATCATGCAAATATGAGGTGCCGGCACTTAAAATTGGCATAAACATGAAGTGCCAGCACTTTATCTTGTAGTTAAGGTGAAATGCCGGCACGCCAAGTAGATAATTATGGGTTACTTTGGAGCGCAGGGGGTAATGTTTTCATCCAGTTTCTGTACCTCCAAAGTTTAACGTGACGGCACTAAAACTGATCAGTTGGCCCAGGAGCACAGACATGATCCTAACATGTATTATTGCTATTACATTTGTAATCGCATTCTTTTCCCAGTCGTTCATAATAGACATTCCCATTTGCTTTAGTCCAACTTTCCTTTATAGACTATTCTTTGCAGATACCACCCGACTGCCAGACGAAAAGAAAATATTATATTGCAAACCTTGATAATATTTTCGACTCAGTTGTTCATGGTTATCACGTTCCAAGGAAAAGACGGCTATTTTTACCAGTGCGATAAATTTTCGTGACTGCTGTGAATGACCAATTTGAACATTCTTTCTGATAATACCTATCGGTGACAACCAATTTCATTCTTTTAAAGTTTCAGCAAATTTTTAATGTTGGATAAACAAGAAAATCTTCAAAAGTTGTCCTGTTTTCCGCGAAATTTTTGGAAAAAGCCCACTTAATCCCAGAAAACATGTTCCTGCAAAAATATTAACTCCTTTAAGGTAATCAAAGAAAAAAAAAAATATTTCCCTGCCATGTATGGCTTTCCAATTGCCGCATCCGAGGACCCCTCTGACCTCCGACCTCCGACATTGACAAAACCCCGCAATTCGTGGTGTGTGCGTTGTAGATGCTGTATAATAGGATATGTGTCCGGGCGACCTTCGAAAAATGATCAATTGTTCAGCGAATAACATGTTCATTAAAAAAAAATACAGTGCAACAAGAGTAAAAAAGTAGGCTAAATAACACTTTTCTTACTCCAATGACGAGCATGTAGGTTTAAGCCTTTTCGATTTTTCGCATCAAAGTTGTTCTTAAGCTAAAAGAAAACATGTTTTAAGCGTTTAAACTTCTATCTTCACCGCATTTATTTCAAAATTCTAGGAAAAGAAACAAGTAACACGATTGCTGAAACATTAAACCTATAAGTGTTCTTATTTCGTTCTTAGGTAAATTTTTGGAAAATCTCGTGTTATGAAACATAATGCTTAACTGCTAAGCAATGGGTGTTTTGCTAGGAAATCTACAGAATATCCCCCACTTTTGCAGAAAAGTTTTTTGTTTTTTTTGCACTCGAAGCTTTAAATTTTCTTACCATGTTCTTAAATTGTAGTGCTTTAAAGTCTTACGCTCAAAAAAACTTTGTTCCTATAGACAAACGTATTTTGTTTTCCCTACAATTCGCACTTTCGTCTATATTCCTTAGAAATGTTATCTTTTTTTGCTTTTGTTTTATCAGATTTTCTTTTCGCAAGAATCACAAAACTTAAAATTGTCATGTTTTGAGAATGTTTTAAGAACTAGTCCAATATTTTAAGATAATGAACTACTATTTTAGACGAATTACCTTAAGGGGATAAATTTTTGCGTGGACTTATTTTTTGCGAGTTAGCTCGCCTTGTGACCGTCATTACAACTTCGAGCTAAAAGTGATGAGCTAAATGCTTGGCTTGTCTGAATTTAGCTCGTCGGTTTAGCTTGACCAGAGATAGACATTGGACACATCAGTTCGTTGCCCCTTTTGAACTCTTGTTTTGGTATATTTACTCATAATAAGTTGATTTTTTAAAGAGCTTTGATTCCTGAGTAATAATTGCTCACATGCCCAGGTCAGTGTATTTCCCAGAAATGGGCAAAAATGATGATTTTCGGAAAAATCAGACTCTGGTTTTCATGTCATCCTAGATTACTCAAAACGAGTAACTACTTTTTGATAACTATTTACCTTTAGAAAATTGATTATAGAACTGTTACTTTGGCATAAAGCTATATCCTGTAAAAATTTTGGTCTACTCGTACCTCATGTCAAAATTTGGGGTCCGGATTTCCAAAATTAACCATTTTGGGGGCCTCAAGCTCCTATTATTTAGACAAAACTTTATCTACCCAATAAATCTTGCTAAAGTGCACTACTACTAAGAGAGTGATTTACGCCAATGTGCACTTTTATGCTAATTAATTCCGATTTCTATTTGCTGTCACGCTTTGAAATATCATAAAATGGACCAAAAAAGCAGCCGGGTTTTTTTTTGACATTTTTGGCGCACTTTTTTGGCTCTAGAATGAAAACGAAAGCATCTTTTTAAAATATTTTTCCAGTTTTTTGTTCCAAATTTACTGTTATTAAAAGGGCATGATTTTGAAGTGCACGTTCCGTTCGATTTTATCATTTAGATATAATTACATTCTGTCAGCAAGTTTCAATTCTACAATTTACATGGGTAAAAGGAACTTGCAAAACAGTTACTTTGTTGACTTTGTGTCGCCCTTTATCGCCGAAGTCGGATGTATGCCGGGATCTAAATTTTAACGAAACTTCCAGAAATCGCTTCCTGAGTAAATATAATAATATCAAGAGCATGGAAGATGCCCTTACCTTTCTACTTGGAGTCATTAGCAGAAAACCTCCAAATTCAGCTTTGTCGGTTGTAACTTCCTTGGTTGTAACGAAATAACGTCAAAACACCGACATTCAATGTCGGAAAAAAATTTTCGAGACTTTTTTTTTCGAATTTCTCCTCCAATTTTATTTTAGATTCATCTTCTCTCTGACCTCTACGTACTTGTTTCTAAATGCAAGTTGCGAAAAATTGTCGATGCAGGACCATCGTCGGTACTGAAAATCCTACTTGGCAATTGCACCTTGTTTAGCAATTTGAAACTACTCCTCGCCCGACCAACCCGGTGAAGCACGAAACTTCAATCTTATCTGCCAGGCGACCTATTGAAGCTACGATCTTGAAATTTTCAATCTAGCCCCTACCTCTGAATTGGGTATGCAGAGATATTGTTGAAAAATGTCTCAAATGATATTAAAAAAAATCTTTTCTGAGCAATATTGGAGCATCGCAGAGCGTGGACAATGCTGGAACGCTGCGTATTTAAAAGAGAGGATGATCAGTTATCCCTATACAAGACACACTATGTTAACCATGAGGACGAACGTAACATGAAAGTGGTCTTGTGCGACTATCATTCTCCAAGTCTGGCTTTAAGGTGAGCGCAGAAACAGACATGATCCCTAAAGAATCTAATTTAATCCCTAAATTAACTTCTTTAAAATTGTCCATCCAACACTGCCTTCCTGGTCCTGTGGTTATGGTATTGGCATATGGCACTTAGGGTCCCAGATTCTGATCCTGCACTAAGCTTTGTAGGAGTATAACGATAGTCTTATTCTTTGGAAAACTTAAACTTAATTTACGGCTTTACAAGACTTCACATGTAACCTTTTCCCGCAAGTGTAGATGGACAAGTTATTCTCAGGCCTTTCTAAGTCAGTATTCCAATCGATCTGTGAATCTATGCACATAAACTTATCGATCCAAAACGAACTGTGGCTATACCTTAAATTCGAGTGGGTTTATGTCAAAAATCTTAAATGAGCCTGGTGCCTTCGCCACTTGCTGTCTATTCGTTTTAGTGTGACAAGCGTGAGGCGAAGCCAGCGAGTAATTATATAAGCAAGATTTAGCCACATTTCATGGTTGCAAGTGATACAGCTCGCGAGATGTTGCTCATTTGTAGAGGACAGGTGAAAATTGCAAGAAGTAGGGCATGAATGAGGTTCTTTCGTACATAAAAAATGTAGCCTTAGTTGAGGTGTTTCCGGGGCTTTTCGGAGCGGGTAAGTAATTTTATTCCCCTCCCCCCAGGCAGAATAAAAGTGTACACTGACCCGGTCAGAATAGGGTTAAGGTTTTATTGCGCCAAAGTACTTCAGGTGCTTCCACTTTTACTGAATGCAAGGAAGTTAAATGAATGCTTCCAGCAAAGATTCGAGCGAGAAATCAGTAAAACACCAGGAACTTTTGATTTTTTTTAAATTCAGTTTTAGTGTGATGACCACTAGCTCACCAAAAGAACTAATTCTCCCAACGAATCACATGGCGCAGGCAGAGAGCTCGTATTGTTACCAATTTCAATAGTTTGTGAAGGAAAATTTGAAGTGATGGTTGCGAGTTCACGTTCCAGGTGTAAGTTCCTCGCAAGAATGGAGTTTATAACTTCGAAGAGCCAAAAGTAGAACATGCTAAGTACACTTTAGGCTTCGCCTGAAGCAATTCCTGTAGTAAATTCCGCTGCTGCAAGAACATGTTGTTTACCTGTATCCCCTTCATGCCTGCACCTATAAACAGTTTTTTGGAGATGCTGGTTCATGTATTTTCCCACTACTATGATGCCTTAGATTCGTGTTCTGAACAAAATTTCTAGCATTTCAAAGTCCTTTTGTGTTTTTTACCTGTCAACATATGTTGACACCAGGCTTTTACCAAGCAAATTTGTAAATTTTGAGAAAATTCCTGTTGCCATACTACCTAGGAAAAGTACGTGTAATGGTAAAATACTAAATTTTGAATAAATCTGAGTAAATATGAGGTCGAACGTAGAGTTCTGAAGCCTAAAACCCTTTTGAAAGCTCCAAACTACGACTTTGAAAAACATGTCGTCATATGTTGACATCACGCTCCAACTCTACTAATGAACATATTAAGATGCCAGTGACCGTTAGTGTGTGGATACATGACAGACCATCTATATAAAGCATGAGAAGTGTTCTAAAAGCAAATTCCATAAAAACTTTAGTCGCTCGTTGCAGTTGGAACGTGTAAAAACACAATGAACATCCTATTTGACCTGAAATAAAATGTGTCAACATATGTCTACACCAGGCGCGAAGGGGGTATAGCGCAACCGTTTTTGATCCAAGCTTAATTTTCTGTCGATTGAGTACCACAACTCTTGATATTTGGTGACGGATTCTCGTAAAATAAACCTAAGAACGAGATAAGAAGATGGTAGAGTTAGTCCAAAAAGGTACGTGCCCATGAAACGTCGTCATACGAATCTTTCACAGATCAAATATTGATCTTGTTTTATTCTGATCGATGATGGGAGTTCACGGAAACATGCCTGGAAGAAAGATAATGAGTGAGGACACTGTACCATCGCATTCATTTGGTAACGTACTTCTTTTTATAGGATTTTTTATTTTGCCGAAAAACACAGCTGTGGTGGTGGACAAAATGTAGGCACCAATGGTAAAATCAAATATGCCTTCGAAATTTCACAAGTTGATAATTTGTGTTAAAATTTGCGTTGAAGTATATGTCTGAGTCTCGAGGCAGTTCCTCGCTGGTAAAATTTGCGTCCTTATTGCCTATCTAATTTTAAGAAGTCCAAGCCACCGTGTGCAGACACCCTAATGATCACAAAGATACAAGTGTCAAGTCTCTCAACCTCATCCTGATTCGTTGTTCCTGACTTGGCAAGACCACATGCCTTTTGAAGTAGAATGTTATAAATGGATCATCTCGCTATGCATTGGCCAATTATTATTTTGATGAACAAGAAGGGAAATCAGAAAATTCACTTTGCAAAATATTATTTCTTGACAAAATACACGCACACATCGTATGATCACAATTACTATAGACTTGAGGGTTGTTCACTTGCCAAAGCGACGGAAGTTGATAAATCGGCGGCGAAAGTTGATTGATCGACGCCTGAACAAAAATCGACGACGGAAGGAAATGGACCGACGTCGAAACAGAAATCGACGGCGCAGAGTAAATCGACGACGAAGACTGAACCATCGACGACGGCGGCGGCCCCAAGGCAGAGCATCACCTAAACAGAATACGCATAAAATACTTTAAGTTCAATTGCTAAGTATCAAATCAATCCTCAAATGCAAAGAAATTCCTTGCAAGATTCCGATGCCACTCTCGATTCAAGTTAATCGTCAATACTATTGACAGGGAATACTTCACTGAGTGCTATACTGGCTTTTGAAATTAAGGCACTAATACTGATCACGTGTATATGTTGTTACAGTGAAATTACGATGACTGCCCAGACTTATTCATTCTGGCGAGGGTCTCTGTGAGGTGGCACCAGTGGAATAAAGTTTTCCAGACCGACAGAAAGGGGACTTCCTGGCCCCTGGTTTGTAACGCTGCAGTTAAACCGTGGCTTGCAAAACACGTACAGCAATAATGTGTTCTTAGTATTTTCTAGATTTTTCGTTAAAAGAGTTTCTAAGTTTGGGTTTCCATGTCAAAAAACAAGCGATATCTTCACAGAATAATGAGCCACGCAGCAAGCTGAGCACATCAACATGGCAAAAATAGCTTTTTGGATGGATTTTCGAAGGATTCACTTACTCGCATTTGAGTTGTTGCAGTGGCTTAAAATCTACTGTTCAGTGAACACTCCTGTAAATTGAGTGCAGTTGTCCCAATTCGGTTTGATGACAATATATTGATCGCCATAACTGTGAGTCTCCTAATTGCAGCCAACACCAAAAACAACCATACAATGGCATGGCACAGTTTACTATGGGGAGAAATGAGAAAAGAGTAAGTGGTTGACGGCCACGTTTTAAAACTTACTTTGTTCATCAGGATTTGAATTGAAGTCCTTTTCGTCAGTTTCTAAAAAGAATAGAAGCAAGTTTGAACAAGAAGGAGGACTACGCAGAGCGCAGAAACATAGTGTCACAGTTTGTCATTTGAGCATAAAAGGAAAGCGTCATGCTAAATGTGCTTATGACAATGACACTGGCAGTGCTCGGCTAAAATGCAAGTAAATTTAACAAATAAATGGCACAGCCGGCCCATGCAAATAATTACGTTCAAAAACGATCAAAAGCATAAAAAGTAAAAACTCGTTTTCGTTAGATCGGTGTCGAGATTGGACCTGTCAGACAACACCACATCTTGAGAATACAATCAGGCCACCTGAAAAACACGCAAATTCGACATACAGTACAGTGCAGAAATGGTCCAACATACGTGATTGCAAGAGAAACGAGACTCAAGCAGGTAAATAGCCAGTTGCGATCCTATTGCGTATCTTGAGAAAAGAGTAAGGAGTACACTATTACAATTTCCGATCGAGAAAGTCTTCGTGGGCTTATTTCAAAAGCTCAGCTTTCTTCTCACCTGGCTTTCGTGCCTTTTCTGGCGCTCACAAATTGAGAAATATATTTCATTAGGAATAGTGGATGCACTAAATTGGGGATCGAATCTTAACAAAAAACAGATTGTTGTACATTTTGTCAAGATGCATTGAATTTTTTAGAGAAAATATATCAATTCTGCAACAGAGCACTCTTTTCGAAAAAAATCTTTTTTTTTAGGCGAAGCCTCCACTTTTTTAGTGCATGACTGAAAATGAGACTGAAATATTCCCTGCTGATAAATGCTGAAGAAGGCCTTCAATTCATGAATAATGCAGAACCAATCTTCCACACAATCGTGCAAACTATTGTTATTGATTGGTTGGTATCTAGATTTGAGCACTTATATTTCAAATAGCATCAGCTAAGACTCGCAGTTGGGTCCCGGTCTCGGTTTCGATAGCGTCGCGATATTTTCCCGTTTTGCTCCTGATAAAAACATGATTGCAGCGCGCAAAAAATGTTAGGTCATTTTTGCGCTGAACTGTATGAACATGAGATGGGCAACAGCGCATGACTTCTGAGACCTTTCCAAAAATAAGCGGGCAAGCAGTGGTCAAACATCTACCCTGGAAGATCATACCTGTTAAACTGTCATCATCCGTATCATTGTCGTCATCGCCGTCGATGCCACCTTCGTTCTCCAATATTTCGTCACGTTCATCGGGTATGTCGTCCTCAATTTCCATATCGTCCACTGACACCTCGTCGTGAGCTGAAGAGACAATAGTGATTTATAGTAAATTGACACACCCTCGATCAAGGGTAACACAAACACAGCATTTTTGAATACTTGTAAATTCTAAATAATTTTGCACCACGAAGTTCATAAAATGTTTCGATCAAAAGATGCCAATGAGAATGGACGATCCCCCTGATACAAAAATTGGATTGTAAGGTGTAATCTCATGTTCTTGCTTCTTTTCTTCGAAGACAAGTTCCGAAAAATCTCGGTGCTTCCAATGTTTGCAGGTCAAAGCAGATGAAGGCAACCTTTGGGGTAGTAGAACAGATGAGGATTCATCTGACATCAGCTTGAGTTCGATATGCATTTTAAGTCCGAGAGTTTTCTATTTTATAAAAAATACTTCGATAAGTGCAAGAAATTCTGGGGATATTATTTCAGATGTCGAATCTCTTGTAATTTAACGTCGAGTGATAATGCTACCTCGAAAGAAAATAACATCCGAAACATCTTTTGCTGACAGTTGATACGTTCATGATCTGTTTATAAACACAAGGAGTTACCTGTGTTGGTTGTCCAAAATAAATCCACGTTTTCCTCTGATCCAACAAAAAATAGGATTTACTGCATCGTGTATTGCGATGCTACGAGAAGCCTTATTTCAAATGGACAAGATAAAAATTGGGACCTAGAATTTTGGGAAGTTGTCGTTCAAAAGAAGTGCTAACAACTTCAGGAATTTTTTAAAATTTAAGAGGAGCATACAGGCTTCAGAAAAATTTCAAAAGGCAGAATATGGTTACTTTGGCAATTTTAAATTTGAGCTGTTCAGGAACGTGGTACTTAGCCCTATTCACACCAAAATTAATTTGGCGGTGGCGGTCCGGGGGAGGCGAGCGGTATTATGCCCTTCTCCATAACAGCGTAACGGTTCTGAAAATTTCGCGGTTATATGGCCAGGTTGAAGAAAGTTAAGGCTTTTGTTATAAGACTTTTGGTGAAAGGTATGCGGAAGTTTCCCAATTTTTCCTCCACAAAACTCTCGAAAATGAAATTCTAAACTTTCGTTCTATTGACAAAATCGACTAAATATTGGTAACAACAAGGAACTTCCTTGGCAACAGGAATATTTTCCTTAATTTCCATTACAATTGAGCATTGCGACGTGATGCGATTTTTCCATAATTTACTCGATGAGAATTATTATGCATGAATAGTACTTGTTGCACTTTCTGAATTCTACTCATTGATCTAAACGAAATGAGCGGGTCAAGCGGCTTACCTCCTATCATTAGTTCCACAGATTCTAGCATTTTTCTGAAGAGACTGCACTAACATTGTAAACATAAGCATGCTCTACAGTATCTTAAGGTTTGTACGCCGTATTAAAACTGTGGGGGTAAATATACCCTCCCTTTTACAGAATGATCGCTGATAAAATGGGAATAAGACATGCACAATGGCTAACACCAGTTAAGTGAGCCACAACAGTTCCGATTCAGCAGAGGCTGAACCGCTTTCGCGATGTTGCGAGTATTTTTACTTGTTCCGTGGGGGAGAAGGTTGATTCTGCCCCCCCCCCCTCTCACGCTTTTGCAACAAATCTCAAGCCTATGATTTGCGTTCTTCTATTTGTTGGCCTGAAGTCAATAGAAGTGGTTTCTATGAACTTTGGTTGACCCACATCCTTTCTAAATTTAATGTAATTTGGCTCACCGTTTCACGAGGTGTCAGCCTTTCGTCACATAACATGCCACCGATTTTCAATATCTCAATAAACTAGTTGCAAAGAAAGATTTTTGGGACTTGGCCTATTATTAGTCGGTTGAACCCATTGGAACGTAGAACATGCATTAAAGGGGAACTAAGGTCAAAAATGATATTTTAATAGATGATAGAGCGCAGTAAAACATGGCTTCCGGTTTTTATTTCACGACAAAAACTTATGTGTTGCCTAAAGTCCAGCAGCTACCATATTGATTTTTGATGATGTCATACGGGACTAGGTATCACTATTTCCCTAGTTACCCAATTGCTAAATTTATTTTTGCATATAAATCTGCTGCATATCATCACCATTTGTTAAAAAATAGAAGAATGAATCCTTCACTTCAGTCTTAGGTATTTTGGTTATGAAGTTTGGATAATTTGAGTTGTACCCACATGACATCATGCATAATTAGTGGCAAGATGCTACAACCCCGAACAAAAGTAAGTGAACAGATTCATTTGATAAAGTGACCGTTTCGTATTTAAAGGAACAGTAGCTCAAAATTTTTTTCTAGCCGATAGCCATTGTTCTGCCATACCGCCAGGAGATTTCATAGCCTTATTCCCATATTTGTTTTGTATCGCGCTTTTTCCTGCACGTCAAAATACTCGGTATCCCGATCCGTACACTCGGCAAGCTAATTCTTGCAT
>JAOBRC010483120.1:0-18824 GCA_027575255.1 Scolionema suvaense
CATTTCAGCAAAGCAAACCAACTAACTGTAGGGATGAACTTGAAAATCATACTGCATGCATGCTAGCCGTAAGCGTGGCCCAAAATGCTGATGATCTGAAAAAGATCTGATACAGATCCAGACCCCTCCAAGATTGAGAAGGCTTCTGTCCATGATTTTCAAAGAAATGCAAGCAAATTATCAGGCTCGAAATGAGGTTGAAGAGGATGCATTGAAAAATCGCTACGGGTTATCGTTTAATGACTGTCGAGGGAGATCCAGTTTGCACCATCAGTCTTGCAAAATCAACCTTATTGCCGCTACACGTAAGACTATAGAACTAAATGACGAGCACTAACGAAGCGAAGTTAGCAACGTTCGCATTGTCTTTGAAAATTATTTCGTTTTGACCGGAATTTTGAAACATTTAAGTATACTATAAGCATTAAGAAGCTGAAAACCACGAAAAAATTTTGAGCGAAATTGAGATGGAGCTAAAAATACCCGATTCTTGTCAAAAAAAAAAAAAGGTGTAGATCGAAAAACAGCTATCCCCGAGAAGCACAGCATGAGTTGAATGTGTTTGTTTCAACAGCTAGATGAGCCAGGACAACCAATAAAAAGTGACAACCGAACCAGCTTGAAGAGGACTTGCTTGTCTGGTTCACGAGAAAGACAAAAAAAGAGCGGCTCTCCTCGAAAGGCACTTCTGCTACGAAACGTTTTCATAACTGAGTTCAAATGAAAGGATGTGTTTTCAAAATACAACTGAAATTGCACGGGTTGCTGAACCGACGAGAAGTAAAAGAGTGAACACAACCGTCCTAGACCTGTTTAGAGGGCATGCCGATTACCAATACACTTTCACAGTCATTGTGTTTTAAAGATACAAGCACGTTTGGCAGATGAAGTCTGAGTTAGCAACAGTCGACCAAAACGGATTCAACAAAGATTCTATCATACCCCAAGATTTCAACTAATGCATATATGTAAAGGATTTACATAATAAATCCGAGAGGCACATTTTGTTGAACAGCAATACAACAGTATAGCTTACACTCTCATATCAACAAAACATGGTCACGTGCATTCCACTCATCGTGAATGCCGTCTGCTCAAAAAGTCAGTTCTCTGCAAAAACTGTTCCCCTCACTGTGCCGAGAAATATTGTCATTCAAATAGATACATCATCGCGACTGGCTCCGGGAGACCACAGGGAAAATTAATGTAATAACATTGAAAGTGTTCATAAACAACACAGTGAGCTTGTCCCTTTGTTTCAACCAATTCACCCAGGTAGTATCGACTTCAATGCAATAACTCAACGACCAGCGAGAGTTGCAATATCCAGGGAAGTGTTCCAGAGATGCATGTTACGATCGTGGAACGAGGCAAATCATATGGTGGCTGGGAAATCAAACCTAGGTCAATGCTGATGGGATTGGCTAAACTTGAGCACGAATAGAGCAAACTATCGAAACAGTATCAGGCAAATGAGGCAGATTTCCTTAATCAGGCCGAGTTTAGTTGACAACAGACCATTTATCGTTGTTTTCTAACACGACAATTTCTGTCACCTCAGACAGTTTTTCAGAGAAACTGCGACAGAGATTTATGTACATCCAGTGGCATTACATTTTAAGCTGGGACAGTCTTGGCACATTGCACAGAAAGCAAGTGCAGAACACTGAGAAACTGTGACTTCCAGAAGTACTACAACTGGCAGCCTATGAATTTAACTGAGACTCCCATGCTTGATAATATACAAAGCAAACCGAGGTACCCTACAACATAAGCACACAATTGCGATTTTGCCAGATGAGAATCTGAAGCGAAAATCCAAAACGAAACATACGACGTCACAAAACAAAGAAACATGAACGGTTCAATAATATATAAGTTTCACTTTTCCAATAAAAAGAAAAAATGAACAAGCATATGTACATAGCTACCACCTCCTAAATGAAGATTCCTGTTAGAAGCGACTGTATACCCTCCAATACAGCACTCACATCATTAACATAATGATTTAAGAAAAAGGGGATGACACGCCGTATATATCTCTGCAACGTAATTTACAAAAAAATCTAAATGCGTATTCACATATGTACAAGGCAAGCACCAGTAAGTATACGGCACCATGAACTAAAACTACAGTCAACTATAAAACTAGATACAACGGACCCCTTCTTTTCTGTGTGAATATCAAAGAATGTGGACACTGATATGCAAGCTTCTTTAATAAGAAAACCTTTTTTGAGCGAAGGCTCAATTTTCTTGGCAAATAACGCAAATTGAGGCGGAAAATTTTCTTGAAAATGTTGCTTTCTGAGATTGAAATATTCTCCATTTTTTTCTCAAATTGTATCTTGTAGACCTCGACCAGCACTGTACTTTTTATATAATGTGCATCTTACATTTGATACATTTGTTTCAACAAAACTTTCCTACCTGGGTTTTATTCATCCTTTACGCTTCAAAGATTTGTAGCCTGATTCAATCATCTGGTAGTCATCAGTTTTGAGAAGTGCCTGAATGCTATATCCTTAGTTTGAAAGTTTCTTCAGTTAAGAAAATCAAGACCCGAAATTCGAAGCTGAAGACTTTCTGGACGTTTTCTTAGAATTTTGGCATGCCTCAGGCTGACTTTCTAATAAAAAGTTTTCTCATCAAACAAAGCATGTACTGGATGGTGTTTTTGAGGTGCAACCAAGGCGAACAAATTCTTACAGAAAAGCTGCTTCATATATCCGTTGCCAGCCGCCAAATTAGCAACGTCAAATATTACGACATTGAACAGAAAGGGTCAGATGGTCTAGGTCATAAAACAAGATATATAAACATATATACAAAGTGAAATTTCCATTTCCAATGGATTCGTGAAGCCGTCATCAAATATCAGGCACCAATTGTTTAAACATTGCACCCACATAAATTAAAGCAAATCAGAAGTATTGTATTATACAGAAACGATTTTAAGAAAAGAAGAAAAGAGTACAAACGTAAAGAAACAATATTGGCTTGCCTGTTGAATCAAATCTCCATGAACGCTTGTCTCTGATCAAAACAGACCATAGGCGCATGGCGGTATCTTGCTCCGGGCAAACACATCAGCGTGTCACCAGCAAAACACAGGGAAACCAAACTGTGCTGTGAGATAGAGGCAATCTCTGAGAAGGATTTGCAAGAACATAAGAGAGATCGAGCGACAGCCCAAACTATTCCCATCCATTCTCTTTCAGCATGTGTGCCAGTTCTATGATATATTTTCCTTCTTTGTACTTCTGACTGCTCTCAAATGCATGTTCCTGAGAGGAGAGAACATCGACAGGTCATAAGAGCACCTAAAAATACACCCGCTGTGGTAAACATCAACTTCAAATTTAACTCTCAAAAGCACATCTTCTGAACGGATAAAAATACTGACAGTTAATAAACATACAAAGATCATTGTTGGTAACCTTTTAATTCACCTCGGAAGTTACCTGCAAACAGGTCTTCCACAAATGTTTCACTAGAGTATGTTCTAGATTCAAGATTTAAATACATGTTCTCTCAAAATAAAAAGAACTTTAAACTGAACAAATGGAGTGTAGATGGGGAAAATCAGCAAGTAGCAATGGCTGATGTATAGGCATCCACCCAGTTACAGAGTTAGTGCTGACATTTACTTTTATAATCTGTCGAGCAAGACTGCATCTTTTGGTTGAGTTAAAAATACGCTAATACAGCAAGAATCGAAAAACAGAAGGAACAAGCAAACAATATTTGAGAACTCCAGCCAAAGGGTTTCTTTATAGTAACAATTCGGACCACATCAGAGGCACACTAGTATCAGAACTATCAGACTGGGATAACGCTCTTCCTCACAAGATTGTTTATACAGCAACTAACACAAGGAGAGTAACAGTAACATAAGTTGTGGTACCCTTATTGAGATTCACACCAAAACATAAAAAACGCCAGTGCTTGAAACGTTTTTTAAAAAAAATGGTCCTTTCTAGGAGTGCACTGCTACATGCAAAACCATGAAACTATCCAAGATTGGTTCATAACACAATTGGTATTGCCTCTCAGACCAATACCAAAAATTACAAGAAACTAATGAAGCTTCTTTGAAATATATTGAAGAAACCATGAAGCCAGGTATTTTGATGTTTTGCAATCTGCAAGCCGATCCAGATTTTCTGCACAAGCAACACATGACTCACAGCATTTGTAGTGCTTCCACTAAGATTCACAAAAAAACTAATAAACAGCCCTTGAAATATGAAAAATCCCTGAACATAGCCCTTTTTGAGTGTAAATTGCCACCTGCAAGACGAACCAGGTTTCACCCAGATATGAACCATGGTAAGCAACATACGTATTCTATCTGCTAAGATTCACACTTAAAATAAGAAACTGGTGAACTGCTCTTCAAATATTTGGCAAAAAAAAAAGAAACTAGCCATAAATGGATGTAAATTGACATTTGCAAGTATAGCGAGATCATCCCTAGGTTCATAACACACAGTGTTTCTCGTAAAGTTCACACCAAAGACAGGTCATCAAGCGTTCTCCACATCTTTTGAAATACAGCAAAATTGAACCTTTTGTCGTACAAATGACCACGCCCAAGCCCAATGAGGGTTTGATCAGACAACTCCTATAGCTTGTCACATACTTTGAAAAAAAACTAACAAGTTACATAATTAGTGGACTCCTGCAAACTTAATAGAGAATCTCCATATCAGATCAAAGAAGAGAATAACACGTAAACATAGGTTTTGCACCACAGATCACAAAAGCGTAATGAAGAGTTCTTAGACATTGTGAAAAACACCCAAAACAGCAATTATTGACATAAATTGCCACCTGGATGCCGAAGAACAACATCTTCCCAAGATACAAAGCATGGGTCATAATAATATATGCCTTGTTTCCCCTAAGATCCATGCCAAAAATGAAAGATAAACCATTGATGACACATTTGGAAAAAAAACCATAAATAGCCATTTTTTGACGTAAATTACCACCCGCAAGCCTAACGAGATTTTCCTCAGACGTGGCACAGGGTTCATAACGTACGCAGAGAGGCTCCTATGAATCACACCAAAAATGACAAGAATCGGATGAACAGTTTCTGACAAATTTGGAAAAAGCCATGAAAAAAACCCCTCAATTTTTTGGTGTAAATTGCCACCTGCAAGCCAAACGAGATTGTCCAGAGACATGGCACATGGTTCATAACATGCATACAGTTATCCCAAATATTCACATCAAAAATAACAATAAACAGATCAACTGTTCATGAGATGCGTGGAAAAAACCCTGAAAATCGCCATTCTTCAACATAAATTGCCACCCGCAAGCCAAACGAGATTGTCAGGAGACATGACATATGGTTAAAAACATGTGCAGAGTTGCTTCTAGTATTCAAACCAAAAATGATAAGAATCGGATGAACAGTTTTTGACATATTTGGAAAAAAACATGAAAAACACAATTTTTTGGTGTAAATTGCCACCTGCAAGCCAAACAAGATTGTCCAGATACATGGCACATGGTTTATAACATGCATACAGTTGCCCCAAATACTCACACCAAAATAGCACCAAACAGATTAACCCTTCATGACATACGAGGAAAAAACACTGAAAATCTCCATTTTTGAACGTAAATTACCACCTGCAAGCCAAACGAGATTTTCAGGAAATATGGCATATGGTTTAAAACATGTGTAGAGTTGCACCTAATATGCACACCAAAAATTACAAGAATCAGATGAACAGTTTTTAACTTATTTGAAAAAAGCCATGAAAAATGCCTTTCTTGGACGTATACAAATTGCCACCTGCAAGTCGAACGAGAGTTTTCCCAGATATGACACATGGTCCACAGCATAACTACTGCTGACCTGCAGTTTCACACCACAAACCACAAAAAAGTAATGAACAGATTTTGAAATATTCTTAAAAAACCCTAAAAATGGCAATTTTGGGGGCATAAATTGCCACCTGCAAGCTGAACAAAATTTTTTTTCACTATTCCGGTTCCATCACTTTTCGTCAACTACGGATTGTAACCTTCCCACCAAATTTCATAAAAATTCATTCAGCATTTATCCGGGAAAATGCGTTGGCGGCGGACGGAAGGACGGACAGACCTCATTTTATAGGACTAAAGCTAAAGCGGGAGTCCAAAAATGGCCATTTTGGGGCGTAAATTGCCACTGCTATCCAAAAAAAATTTTTGTTCAAGAACTCGGTTCCATGAATTTGTTTTGATTATTGATCCTGGTCTTCATGCCGATTTCAGAAAAATCCATCGAGTGGTTATCGAGGCAAATTTTTTTGTGACAGGCGGAAAGACAGGGGACAGATTTCATTTGATGGCGCTCTTCCTTTAAAGCGGGAGTCCAAAAAATAATCGAAAAGTAAACAATAAGCCAATTAATAAATATAGAAAAAACAGATAATATGACCTGGTGAGAAACACCAGATAATTATCCAGAAGAAAACTTCTATTGTCAATACAACCAGCTTCCTGCATTAGACTCAAGGGAATTCTCATGGCTGGGTACGCTCACATTTTCACCTGCCGGCTTACGATGACAGCAAGTCATGTAAAAAAGCCCCTTTCAGTCAAATTCAACATTTTTCTAAAACAAATCTGACCCTGACCTCTGCTTAATTCTCCTTAAGGCGTCGAAATATTGGGTTTCTCCACAAGAAATTCGGTAATAAAACCGCCTTCTATATCTTCCTGAAGCTAGTTCAATCATAGAACTCCCTATACTGCAGTAACTTGATCTTAACTTCGTAGCTCCTCTACAGTATACAAATATGTGCAACACAAGGCAATGGACCAAAAGCAGTGAACTTAACCCTTCCCGTGCCGAGCTTACAAGCCATTTTTTTGCCGGAATTAACCATTTTTGGAGACATTTTTGAAGGGTGGTTAACTTTGTTGGTTCTGGTTCTAACTGTTTAATACAACTTTTCACAGTGTTGGTCCTACCCCTGGACTTTGCCCCTTTTGGAGGAGGACAAAGCATTATAGAATGAAACATGTCTCTAGTGTACTGTAACGAATCGTAGAAAGTGTCATTATTAAGCAAAAAGGATGTTGCATGTTCAGTCAATCCAAAAAAGATGTATTCAATCTCCTCCCCATGCCATCCAGACTATAGTCCGGGATAGCGCACTGGACAGAGTAAAACATATTCGAAGAGGAAAACCTGCAACCAGTCAAGACCTTTCCGTGCTTTCTGTATATCCTACAGGACAATTTTGAAAAGCCTGTAGCATACTGACTTGATCAACCCCATAGCAACCTCATTGAAAAGCCTGTAGCATACTGACTTGGTCAACCCTGCAGCAACCTCAGCAAATCATCTGTCGCCAGCTACCTACACAGCTAATATTGCACAATAATGTTGATCAAACCCACAGTTTGCACAACTTCATCTGCAAAGCAGCCAATAACTATAGAGAAAAGGAAGCCCTTCACGGAAAGTCGTGCTAGCACAAACAAAGCAGGAACCATGCAGTTGATTTGAGCAAAAATAAAATTCACAAGAAAACAAGCCATAGAATCAGTGGACTCCCGCAAACATAAATAAGTGCTGGAGCAAAGAACCTAGAAAAAAGTAGTGATGGTAACTTTTTTCGGTGAATTATTCCAATCAACACCTAAACGATGGCTACTATATATTATCTAGTGTGCTGTGTATTCTACTAAACACTTAAACTTGAATCCAACTCAGTGAAAAGCAGACAGACTTGGATAACAACTAGAAGAGACTTAAAAGATTTCAACCATAATGTACATGAATATCATGTCTCATCTGCACGTGCTTGTATAATACAGCCTATAATACAGCCTATATAATGCAACAAAGCCGGCACTGCTGCAGCAAATATTAAACCTGAGTATGGCCATGAAGCACCTCTATCAGGAGTTTTCTTGTAAGACTAGAAATAGGATTAGACAGGATTAGAGGAATGGCAATAAAAACCTAAAACCAAGTCCGATTACTGAAAGATGATTAAATGATATATCATCGAATACATGGAAGCTATTAGATATGGTGCTGAATGATAGATTTATATGCAGGCAGGATTCCATATTAAGCAGGTGCAGTAGCAGCTGGTTGAAATCTGTTACATAAGAGGAGACGTGTGTATGCCACCTAAGTATAGAAAACACGCCACACAGCCAGCATTGAAGTGATGCAACATACTACGCACAGACCAAGCCTGGTATTAAAAGGAGGAGGAAGAATGGACATGTTATTCCACGTTTCAGACATAGTTCTCAAAATGTATTCATCATTGTTCATGAACTTTGATTCCAGTCTTCCATGTCGGAGCTTCTGGGTCTAACCCGCTAGAGAAAAGCCGCCTTAACCCTATTTAGAGGGGAGGTGTATTTACCTCCCCTACCGAAATTTTTTGATTACTTTTTAACGGCTACACATGTGTCTAATTCTTGGTAGCTTTTAACATTTATTCCTCATGCACAATGTGCCCAAATTTGAGCTTGTTTAGATTAGTGGTTCAAAAGTTATGAAAATTTTCTCAGAGTAGTCTGACACTGTTCCATTGTATTTCACATAGGCATTTTGAGCAGGCTCGCACAGCACGCTGGTGGTAGGCTTCCTTCCAAGTCAATTTGAAGCAAACCGAGCAAAGGCAGTGAATCCAGTAGATGTTTTATGGAAAGTTGAATGCCTAAGGACTACCCATGCAAACTTCATGTCATTTGGGCTTCTCAATAGGGAGATAGGTGGGGGAGAAAAAAATACCTCCGAAATGGGGGTTAGCCAGACCCCCCCCCCCTAAATAGGGTTAAGGAAAGCTGCCTTACATAGAGAATCAAAGCATCTGTTGCAAAGGTGACACATGAATTGTACACTGGAAAGGACTTAATTCAGTGGGATACAATTTACCAAAACATTTACAACAAGAATTCCCCACTTTTGTGCCCATCAGACTCAAAGAAACTTGAAGGAAGGAATGCTAGTTGTTTTTAGGAACAACGTATGCAGGCATTACACCATTGACAGTTGAATCCCTTGACAAGCTTCAACCAATGTGAAGGTCCCCCATAGGGAGTAGCAGAGTGTGGTATTGTCGGCATGTGCCACAGTAAAGTTGAAGACATGACACTGTTAGAGAAGATCCTTCGAGATCAAATGCTTTTGTGTAGTATGCAGATGAACTCGAAACATTTCATTTATCAGATCTTAGATTATTTATCTTATTTTGCCACATTTTCTCAGGGCTTTTTCTATCTTTGGACAAAAGCGTAAAACTTGAATAAAAGTTTATAATTTCTACATAGTGGATGTGCTTTTATTAGCAGCTGTAGTGCCAAGTAATGCAGACAACATACAAATCTTTTATTAGGTACTTTCACTTCATGCAAAAAAGATCAGGAAGAAAACTTTAAGCAAGTCATAACAACTTCAAACATTTTCTCATTTTTGCCTGCATTAAAGTCATTATCCATACAGAACTAAGCACATTCCACTGTGACTATGTCATGTCAATCTATTCTGGTCTAACTTTTAATGAGGCCAAATGAAATTGTTTCGTTTCAGAACGCTTTGGCCGCAAGAAAAATAAAAAAGCACAGCAATATTTTCCAATGACTACAAAAGACTGATCTCAGATTTTAATGCACATCTGAAAATATGCATTTCATATCTTAGAAGGCAACAGGTCTTACTGTAGCCTCCTTTCACATATGCTCTGATAGGTCTAGAACATCTACCCAGAGGTAATCAATTTTTGCAGAATTAACTATACTGCGGAACCATTTTTTGCGACTGAAAGGACAAATCCAAATTATTTTGCGGAACTAATTTCTGCAAACCACATGCATTGATGGATTCTGCGGAATTGAGTTTTGCAAAAGCAGTAGTCAGGAGAAGTGTCTGTGAAAATTTGACCCCAGGGTTTGTGACCCCTGGGGTCGATATGACGTTCCATTTTGTTTTAATACACATTAACAACACAAGTTAATCCTTGACAGGAACCCCACGCCTTTTGGCCAATAATGCAAACCTTTTTCTGCACGACACAGACTTCCAACGATTATTTCAACAAGCACAAAGTGAACTTCAGTTGCTCTCTCAATGGCTCCTCGCCAATAAATTGAGCTTAAGCCTAGGAGCCCATAAAGACACCACCTACATTTTCTTTAACATAAACAAACCCTGTAAACTTTCCTAACCTTTATATTTACGGGAATGAAATTCCAAGATCTCCAAATATAAGATAATTAGGACTTATCCTTGACGAGAATTTAACATGGAAAGAACACGTCAAACATTTGGAATCAAAGATTACAACACAAATTGGACTCTTTGATAAGGTAAGACATCGTCTACCCACAAATTTCCATAAAATCATTTTCACGTCGTTTTTCTAAGTTTAATAGAATATTGCTTGGAAATTTGTAGAAATATGACCCTGAAAACATTTCTTCCACTTCAAAATAAATCTCTGAGAGCTCTGGCATTTAAAAACAGATAAAATCCCACTAACCATCTTCACAGAGATTTTGAAGCCCTTAAAATAACTGATAACTTTCAACTCGAAGTATGCCTGATAATTCATGCTCTCAAATATAAACCTGAAAGTAAACCTAAGTCGCTGAATTCTCAGGTACAATCTACTGTTGTGTTCCAAAAATATGCCACAAGGCGAAGTGACCTTCTTCATGTCAAGCATCGAAAAAATGGTTTGGAACAGTGCGCTTTAAGTTCATCAGGAGCTTCAATCTGGAACAACATGCCAGTGAACATCCAAAAATGTGAATCGAGAACATCATTTAAAAAACGGATTATAAAGTGGAAACTTCAGTCTTCTAAATAAAATGAACTAAATTTTGCACCACGTATGTTCTAATACTGGAACACCCAACGGATTTTTTGCAGCGCTCAGTCTATCTTTCATCAACATGTCTTCATACCTGTAAAAAGATGAGTACATATATGTACCTGTACACTTTCTCTCTTTTTTTGCTTGTTTTTTTGTTTTGCTTTGTCGTCATTGTTTGTCTCTTTTTATTCTTTTCCCATGAGTCCTATAGGTCATATGACCTCCGTCATCGGGCCAATCTACAACTTTTATTCTGCTTTGATTATGTATTTGTAGTAAATATGAGTATCACGTTCGTACACTATTTTGACCTCTTATGTATCACCTTTATAGACTGGAAATATAAACACAATACAAAATTCCAGGCCTGAAACAGTGATCATATTTGCTTGTCTTTTGTGCCTCTAATCTCGTCTTTTTTCTGAAGTTTGGATATTCTTTCCAAATTAATTTTTGCGAATAGCAGATTTGATGCTTTTTACAAAGCTAATTTTTGCAAAAGGTACCCAAACTCACAAAAACTAGTTCCACGAACATCGATTCCACAAACACAAAATACCTTAGGGTACACAAGAAAATTTCTGTACATGAATACACACATGAATACAGATGGCTACACAGGGACAACAGCATTTTCAATCAGCAGCAAGAAAGACAGTATCACAAAATAAACCGTGCATTCGCTGCAAATCTTCCATTAACTATGAAAGTCCGCCTCCACACAGTTGAAGTCTGGCCAATTTTCAATTTCACTTATATATAATAAACAGCACAGCAATTCCCCACCTTCTGTGTTCGTCAAGCTGCCCATTCACAGTTGCTGGAACTCAATTCTGCGAATACTGGAACCGTATTGTATAGGCTAGCATAACATGAAGAGTTTCGCCGGAGGACAGACGGTAATAGGCAGTGCCATACTATTATTGTAGATGTTCAACATCACACAGACTCCCTTCTGAACTTTCAAAGCTGAAGCAACATCAAGAGTGACAAAAGACTAGTTATGAATTCTCTACTGTATTTCAATAAGGAGATTTGCAAGCTATTCTCGAACAGAATCTTACAGAAACTTAACTATCAAGCAAATCCACTGGCACAAAACATTTACTTATAAGTATACAGTAACCAAGCAAAAGAAGGACAGCCCACTTTCATGTAGCTTCAATAATAATCTTAGCAACAGTCTCAGCAGGTTTGCCAAAACAATTGAAAGTAGGCAAAGAACTGAAGACAACAGATCCACATCTCAAAAACATACAGTGAAATTGCTTCCATAAATTTGAATTTAGTTTGAAACTGTAGCAGACTACATAAGCTAGCTTCCCTTAACTCTAGCAATCAGGCACCAATACAATTTCGTATAGCATCGAGCATAGTATATTCTTATTCATGACAAATATATAAAAAAAATTTCGTAAGTATTAACGGAATGTGTCCTCCCCACCCAGCTCCTCTATCAATCTAGACTGGCAAGACTGAACTTGAATAAAGTAGAAGCCTAACTGTCCAATGTGTTACACCTATAGAGTGCAAATTTCATTCCTTACTCGCTTTTTCTGTGGAAGTTCTAGCATATATCAGTAAAAAGCTCCAGAATCTATAACAACCTATACGAGGAACAGGCATTAGTATTTGATAGGTTTGCATAATTGATCAAAAGCAGCCATGTATTAGAAGGCTCAGCCAAAAATGCAGCTGCACAGGAAGCAAATTAGGTGGTTTGATGCATTAAATATTCTCTATTTAAAACTCATATCAATAGCACTCTTAAATACAGCTGCTAGGCATCAACACGTGACATACACAAGGCACAACAGGTTGGTGGTAATAACACATAAGCTGAAGAACTGTTTGACATCAACATCCAATAGCAAACTAGAAGATTATCTGATAACAGTGATAAAATTGCACCAGACCTCAACAGCCGTGCCAACCAAATCGCCTGATAACCAGAAGAAAGCAATGCAATACTCTTACGTCAGGAGATATTGAACTTCAGGCAAAGCCAACACTGGAGGAACTACAATCCCGGTCAAAATATATTGGAACTCATATGTGTTTTCGCAATATTCCACTCCAGAAAACGTGAAAACATGTTGACAACCACCGAGCTGCAAATCAGGGTGGGAGGTTGGTTTTTGCTTGAGATGCTTACTATTTCCGACATTTAAAAGTCATATTTTGGAATTTTCATGCTATCTGAAGAGTGTGGTACTGCTTGTTTTGTTTTTTGTTTGTTTTTTTTGTTTGTTTTTTTTTGGGGGGGGGGGGTTAGCTTAGGATTTTTCAGGTAAAATAGAGAAGCAAGAAAATGTGCTGAGACTGTAACCAGAAGTTGCTAATCACCTGGAAAAAATTGCTTGAAATGCTTACAATTCAAAGTGCTTTTACAAGCTAGTGTAAAAAGTGCATTTTATGTTTTGCGGAAAAAAGCCTGCTGTGCCAAATATTTTGTCTAGGATTGTACAAGGCCTAGTTCCTGGTTACGCATTTTCCTTCTGATGCACTCAAAACATCTTTGCGGTGGTGTAGCTGCAAAGTACAAGGCCAAGCCAGCTATAAGACCGTGAAGACAAATGTTCCGTAAGAGCTAATACTAAGACTATATTCAAGTACAAAAAGTAAACTTAATGTACAACTTATTGAAGTGTTCCCTCATTGGAGTCCTAATACAAAAAAAGAAAACAACCCACAAGAGTTTAAGCCAATCTACTTTTAAGCAATAGACTGGGCTTTTAAATCAATGCATAGCCAATGCTCCATGGCCGGTCGATCACGTCATTTTAGGTCATTTTAATAAAGGGCCCACTAAAACGAATACATAGTCCAGTTGCTTATAAATGAACAGACATTTCCAGCAGCAGATCGGGGCAAGTGGATCTGGTGTTAAAAGAGTCGATGGTTCCTCTCTACAATATGCTTGGAAATATGGCTGCATCAGGACCTTGGTTCATGCAACCTGAGCCAGCACCGCACCAAGTACTGTATTCTCAGAATTAGAGTTACCTTCCGCCATGACACAGGCACGTCCAAATAAGGTATGATCCAGATTAGGATCATTAACTTGACCTACAACTTGCCCACATCAAATGCATCAGCCTTAGTAAGCATCATGTGACTCACTTATCTTCCAATTACACTGAAAGCAAAGAAGCCATCTGGTGAGATTATTCCTCAATAAGAACAGCACCTATGGTTCATTGTTAAGAGGTTGACAGTCGTTTCTCAGGAAACAATTCAACCAATAACAGCTGCAAGTACAGAAAGACTGGTTGCATCTGAGAGGTCCCATATCAACGAATGTGCTGGCCTGGGAGGCAAGTCATAGACTAAACTAGGTATAGATTGTGCTACATACCAGGCTGCACACTGCATAGCTCGATGTTTACACAAATACTTGTCACTGGTAGAGTGAAGAGTTCGGTTTGCACAATTGTCAGAATATGAATGGCCCATAGTCACCCAAGAGTAGTTTCCCTCAGAAGAAAATGACCAACTAATATCAGCCTTAAATTTAAAATCATTATGACTCAGTAGGAGCACCGTCCCCTTGTGCACACATTTGCATTCAAATGGCTAGGGTTGGCAAGTGCGCCATTCCTTTATAAGGCAAAGATAAGTAGGGTTTCTTTAAAAGCAGGCACTGAGTGTCAATCACTTCCTACTTGCCTAAAATTTGCACAATACAATGTACTAGAGATACGTTTTCATTCTAAAATGGTTCAGTTACCTTGAAAAAAGGGCAAAGTCCAGGGTATAAAAGAAACTGTCAAAAGGTGTGTTCGTAATCCAACACATGAGATACCAAATTTCCAAACTTTTTCAAAATCAAGATACATGACCGATACCATTCTGGTGCAAGTAATTTTGCCAGGATCTACCATGATTGGGGGAGCAAAGTGAGGCCAAAATTTCAAAACTTAGGGTCCAACATGATTGTAAAACAGCTTTCCCAGCATTTTCAGGACACCGTTTTAGAACTAAATGACAAGTGGGGGGGGCTTGACCGCTGCTCAAAGCTTCATTTTTCTAGCAGCTTTGAGCCTGAAACTTGATAAGTAGTTTTCTTTACCCTAGTGGATAGTAAAAATATACATGGAAATATTTCTAGCCCCAGACTTCCTCAGATGTGACCTTATATGTTAAAATTGTAAAATAGCCCATTTTGCCAAAAAATCTGTGCAAAACCTTTTTAAAATCTGTTCAAACTTGTTGCGCTGAGTTCATTTTACACTTCGGCATTTTATTTTTAGCATTAAAAGAATATTACATGTATTGAATTTAAAGCAGATTTTTTCAGGAATTTTCAACTCTCTTTTGAAAATTGGTCTGAATCACGTGACCTGTTGACCCAAATTATCTAAAATTTGGAAATTATATGTATCCACAATTTCTGTGCAGGAAGACTGAAGCTTGGTTTGTGAAATGGTAAAAAAATATTTCAGCATAATCTGACCCGGTGGGTATAAAGTCGCTCTTTGCCTGGAAATAGGTGAGCATAAATGCCTTTGGGTCATAATGTCAGTATACATACAACCCTAAGTTAATATTGAAGAAAACCTTTCCGTGAGAATTGTTTATGTCCACATTTACATATGAAAATCTTGAAGATAGAAAAAGGCTGTGACTGCTAAATTAGATTAGAGGCCCTTATCAATACTTCAATACAAAGCAGTGTGAGATGCATTTTTCATGAAATTTTTATCTGGAGCTCCACAGTAGCTGAAGAAGCGTATCGTGACATATGATATAATCCAATTAGCAACATTTGTTGCATGTTGTGAAAAGCTACATCTGCACTTCCCAAACAATCTGCAGAATGTTATGCAATGCTGCACAGTTCACCACACCACCAAACGTGCGAGTAATGTTGCATCTACATCATATTTCCAGAAAGATCATATTGAGTCAGTAAAGCTATTTGTTCTCATAAATACAATAATTAGTAGAGTTATATTTATACCTGCTTCCTACGATACAAAATATTTTGGTCTTTGAGAGGAACAAAAGATGAAAATCCTGCACATAAATTTTAACATCGAGAGAAGAGAGAAAAGAGAAAAGAGCTTCACTTCAGTTTTTTTACGAAATTAATTTCAGTTGAGGACAGTTTTCCAAACCTAAACTTAATTATTTCATTATTTTATTCCACTTATCGAGATCTTGCCTGAAAGGCATGTGAGCATAGAACTGATTTCACAGTGATTTCTTATTTCTGCAAACAAATATGCAGCTTGCAGCAAGGGCAAAAACCACAGAGTGAAACCAAATTGCATATCTTATGCTGTTCAAAGAAACAAATCAGAAACCAAGGAATGATAATCATTGGTACAAAGTACAAATAACAAACCACAGATGAACACGTAGGCAGCAAATATATCTCTTATGAAAGAATAGTGAAATCCGGTCAATCCTAGTTATATCACTACGATGCAAATGGGTATAGGGCGAACATGATAAAAAATTATTATATCATATTTGGGTAAACACTTACGTATTTCCATCCTAGAGTTGTTTTGCAATTTTCACAGTATATATCAGCTACAGCATGAAGTCCTGTTAACAGTACTCTTTCTTCAGCAGGCCCACATCCAACATTTAATCTAAAATGTAGAATGAAAATTTTACAAGGAAATGGTGTCCTCCTTACAAGGCATGTCAAAATCCACTGACAGTTTTCCAACGGCTTAAAAGCGAAAACTACAGTAAATTTTGCGTCGACAATTCCATAATAACGTAGAAGCAATCTTCCAGTTTAAGTCAAGTAAAAACATAATGCAATCTGGATAATTAACTCGTTACACACCAATGATGTTCACAAGTGACATCAATATCGATACTGCACAACAAACTTGGCAACAGGCTATGTGGAGTAAATATTCTGGGATGTAGGGAATACTTTTCCGGTATTAGCAAACTGTGATTTCATAGAAAAATGGCAAGTGCACTCGTGGATCAGGGACATACATGACCTTTGCTTGATACAACAATTTGATTTCACGCATGAAGTAAAGGAAGATAAATCAAGGTTCAGGTATAAGATTAATTTGCAATTTCTTGCAGGAGAGTTAATCATACCTGCACACAGATGCAAACAACTTGGGAAATTCTTTGCCAAAACAAAGTGTTGCTGAATTCTACCAGTCAGAATTTGAAGGACAAATTTTGGGAAAGATCCACAGAATTATAGCAAATCTACAAGCATAATCTATTAAGTGAAAAAATGGCATTAAATATGGCAAGCAGAACAACAAACATGAAAATGATACGAATCTTAAGTAAGTTCCCATCAAAAAACAAGAAAGGAAACGTATAACATCAGTACAACAAAATTGTGGAACTCTATTTCCAGTGCTTCACCACATTTCCTTTGTTGTCACACACAGGAAATGACTTAGGAAATTTAATCAGTGTACTAAAAATAGAAAAACAATAGTCCGAGCAAGCTATACTTACACAGAATTGAAAAGATAAGCACGACCTTGACTCCCTTGGAAAGACTAGAAGAAAGAGAGGGAACAAAATCTGTCAGATAGGGTACATTTGGCACCTGATAAAGCGAGCCTTACACGTGCACCAGGCTACACATAAACAAATCAAGCTCACTACACATTTCCCTAACGAAACTCAACCAGTCAGGAAGGTATGCAGGGAAATCGGGGGAAGTTTCAGAGGAAAAATAAGGAGAAAAACGTTAAAGTTCTTACCTTCGATATAAGATCGTCGTGACTAGCAAGATGAGCACGACAGTGGACACAACTATACTTTCTGTATGCATTGTGAGGCAAGTAAGCTCGGAAGGTCTTCACCATTTTGGAAGATTCGCTACTTGGGCAAGACGCTATGTTGTGATTAAAGATGTTTGTAGGCTACAGAAAAGACCCTTAGACAATTTTCTTTGCGAATTGATGGACACTCAGATATGAGGACGATATCCAATCGAATCACATGTTATAGCTCTTCTACAAAATATGCAGTGTCTCCCTGATACTGATTTCTTCTCTGTCTCATCTCAGTTCTGTGTTGTTTTGATCCTTCTGACCGATATTCGTCTCATGCTTTCATCAACCAATGAACAAGTACGTCAAGAGCTGTCGACCAATCAAAACTACTCCTGGGCAGAACCAATCACATGCAACACAGACATAAACAAGCTGCTGCCTTGCGCCGGTCTTTCTTGTGTCTTGGCCCGGGTATGCCATGAGGGTTTTCCCCAAGATATTTCACCTGGAACCAGGGAGAAACGTGTTGCACTTTGCTCCAGGCCCTACGCGAAGGTGGAGCATCTGTCGTCAGGTAAACCTGCAATCTCGCACAAAATATATTGGCACTTGGATCAAAATCGAGCTAAATCTAAGTACTCCCCCCTCCCCCGGGAACAATGATATGAAGATGTTTTTCATGCCTGCCGACTACGCAACATGCTCAGAACACAAAGGCTTCGTTCAGAAAAAATTTGCTCTGTAAAAGTAGGATTTTCTACAGATTTATATTAACAGCGTATAAATTTCTGTGCTATTGTCCTTAAGATTCACGACAAGAGACCCACTATTTAGCAGTCAAGAATAATGTTTTGTCGTCAATAGGGTAATCAGATATTGTGTCGGTTATTAGGGTCAATTTTCTGTCAATTGAGTGCAAAAAGCCAAATATGTGATAATTTTCCGTACAATTTACCTAAGAACAAGTTAAGAACAAAGTTAAGAACATTGAAGCCTTTGTCCAAAAAGGAGCACGTGCAACATAATACTGACGTGATAGCATCATCAGGGAACTTACGCAAAAGCGAGGTTTCGCAAGTCAAATCTGCGACGGTGACGTTACGTAAGCGCGTTCGAAAGTTGCGTCTTCATTCGATTGCTCTAGGGAAACTCCGCCGTTCTCTCCTTTCTAAAACGCAGATTTTTCAAAACAACGTCGCAGAAATCAAGCACAACGTTCGAGAAATCTGGCGAAACGTTCGAATGACGT
>JAOBRC010483121.1:0-11705 GCA_027575255.1 Scolionema suvaense
GATGACAAGATCTACAGCAGGGATAAGAGCCAAACAGTTTTACAACACAGAAGCAAGGTGCATAAATGATTTTAAATAAACAATGATGGCGTGGGTTGCCGCACCTTTCCATAGTAGGCTTCGGCGAATATATTTTGTCCAGGATTGTGGCATTTTCCAGTTCTCAGCTATGGAACAACGAGCAGGTCTTTTTTTACTTGATCCACCTGCATACAAAAAAATCAGACCACGTCTATTTCGAGGTTCAGGCCTTTTGCAATCGTGCATGCATCCAAATTTGATAAATAAAACTGTCAAATGCAATATCACCTTCTTGCCCTCATTTGTGCCTCTCTTCCCTTGGTTCAACAATCCTTTGCTTGTGGGTTGGCAATATGCCATTTTTGACACCAATTCCGAATATATTGTATTAGGATTGTACTACAACTACTAGTCTGGGTCTATTTATATGGAAAGGTTTTACTCATTGGAAGCGTTCCGCAATTCACGGACATTTTTGTAGGGGAACAGATTTTAAGGTCCTGTTCGTGCCCTTTGAAATTATTATACTTCTGCCGTTATACTGTGCACTGAGAGAACTTATAGGACCTTTAAGTACGACGTAAGGGCCCCTCCTGGTCCTCTGTGACGGTTTGGTGACGACAATAGATGGGTCCTCTGCGACTCCCTAGCGTGAGTACTTAGCGTTCCCATGCTGTTATTTCCCAAAGTGTGCATGTAGCGGAATGAGTTACTACGTGTTCCGCTGTGTTAATTGCCAATTAGTGCCTGCGAACAGATTAAAAGAAATGCTGTTTTGCACTAAAAACAAGAAACGATAAGGAGGACTTCTAGGACCAATATATTGCTTGAAAATGGAGAAAATTCGTCTATATTCTAAAGCAATGTGGGCCTCCGTTGTTGGAGCTGAGAAGAAGCCTAAGAGACTTCACTTAAATATAAAGAATGGAGTTGTGTTTTGCCCAGTGCCGTCGTGTGATAGCAATGGATTTACGACAAAAAGAGGATGCCGAAAGCATGTTTATGCAAAGTATGGCTGGTATTTTTATTTTGATGCAAAGCCTGATGCTGACCAGTACTTCCCTGCTTCATGCACCCGTGCTGTTTCCAATCAAAACACTGGGAGGAGCTGCATGAAGAACATGTCCTCATTTCCTAAGACTTGTCGAGTAGGATGGGCATTTGTTCAATGGCTACAAAGCCCTGGTGGAGGTGGAAAAGGATATCACCAGGCTGAACAAATATCTGTACGAGTGTTGAAATACTTAAAGTTGAGTTGTGATGATATGACAAATTACTGGGACTCAACTGATAAGGTTGTAGATACTGCATGGGATCTGTTACTTTGTTTTCAGACTTTGTCAATTATCTACAAAAAGACTGGTCAATTGGACATTCTGGTGTTATTAGCTACATGAACTCTTTATCTCATTTTCTGGATTATCGTAGGGCCTACAGTGCGTCACCAGACGTGTTAACTGTTTTTATATCATGGGAAATTTATTTCGACAGAGTAAAGAAATGCCTTTTAAAAAAAATTACGTATTGAGTGGAACCGAATACTTAGTGTGGAGTATTTGACTAGTATTAATTGCTGGGCGAGCTTGGAAGACATGGAGAAAGTATTACCATACCACTCAGATTGCTTTTCGCAAATACTTATCAATTCATCCACCCCAGAAGCATTTGTACGTCCACACGATCTATCATTTGCCACATCTTACATTATAGCCGTGTTGTTTATCACAAAATATAATAACAAGAAGTGTTTTGTGTTATTATATTTTGTGTTAAACTCTATGCCCAAAGTAAACTATACGTGTTGTTTATATTTGTCAAGGCGGCAATGATTTATCAGTATTTAACAGTTTCCATGGTAAAATCAATAAAAGATGGCAGTTTTGTTGGCCAAACAAGGTTTAAGACAGACTACAAATATGGATTCGACAGTTTAAAATTTTCCAGCGAAGTGATTAGTGTTTTCAACGGCTACATTAGTTCTGTGCGTCCAAGGCTGAATCCTGTGTGTGAGTACGTCTTAGTAAACATGAATGGCGCCCAGCTGACCAAACTGAGCGACATATTCGGACGATTAGTGTATCAGGCTATTGGAAAGTACGGTGCATTTCTCCGCCGAAAAATGTGCTGGGGCTGCAAAGCATCAGTGTCGGTAAAGGAAAATTCCCTTCTCCACAGAAGAAGACAAGTTTTTGTCTATGGGGATAGCTAAATATGGCGCAGGTCAATGGACATCGATACTTCATGACCCAGAATATGCCTTCCAAGCGAATAGAAAGTTGTGTACCCTTCTCGCCAGGGTAAAAGTTCTAAAGTTGGTCTAAAGTAGTATATTGTATTGTATTGTCTGTTGAAAAAGAACTTCTTCTGTGCTAAAAGTGTCGTAAATATTTCTTTTCAATGTAGTACCAAACATTAAAAATAGTTGAAACACGTAACATGAGAGAAAAGAGAAGAATGGCTAAAAATATATTGGTCTCATGTTCTACTAAAAAGGAAAAGTGAAGAAGACTGCTTGTCATTCGTTATCACGTCTTACCACGTACTATCATGCGTTATCACGCACTTTCAGGCTAAAGCTGGACATATTCCCTCCTTAAAAAGCAAAAAAAGAAAAAAGAGTGTCAAACAGAAAATAAATAAATCCCCTATTGTTCCTAGATCAAAAAGAAATTATGCATTGTTTCTTAATTGTTAAGCACATGCTCTACCGAAAAGAAAGCAAAGAAGACTACTTATCACGCCTTCCCACGTACTATCGCCCGTTATCACGCACTATCACCTAATCCCAGGCTAAAGATAGATATTTTTCCTGACTTCCTTTGTGCATATCGAACATTGCCCAGATTTGCTTACTGTTGCCCATAATTGCCCAGATTTGCTCAATTATGCCCATGTTTGCTCGAGAGTGCCAAATTTGCCTGTTTCGGATAATTCGTTACTTGATGCGTGCAATAGTGCGTGTGTGGCTGTAATAAAAAATACCACAGTCCCAGAGAACAAAGGAAAAGGAAGAAAACACTTTTGTGGTCAATTTTTCATGTTTCACTCCTCATCGGACGATATAACGGTAACATCAGTTATAGAGACAAATGGCTCATACAGGTCCAGTGATGGTTCTTCTTTAATTGAGACACTGCTGTCGGTTTGCAAGTCATCTAGCTTTGGAGCGCTTTCTTCTTCTTCTTCGTCTTCACTGACGGCATTTTGGTTTGATCCACATTGAACGTCACTGATTGAGCTGCAGCTCTCCGTTTCCTCGTCGCATTCATGCTCGCAAATTCGAAGTCTTTGCGATTGCCATGTAGGAAATATCTTATTGAAAGCATTCTTGTCGAATTGCTTTCTGCCCCAGTCGTTCGATAGGAGCCAAGCGTCGTACAGGGAATCAGTCCCGGACCAACCAACACGTTTCCACATATGGAAGATTTTCAGCGTTTGCTCCACAGAACTGCACGTATTTAGAATGTCTCCCCAGCTGTTGGTTGCGAGGATATAGAACACCTTCTGCATGTAACGTTTGTCTCAAATATTTGACGTGCAATCAAAAAATGGAGAATCAAACGTTACGAATTCAAACAGATCTCCATCGCCTTCTGCAGATGCTACCGCCTGGTCGATAGCTGACAGTGGGACACCATATGTTCGTTCTGTCTCAGCTAAATGTTGGTTGCTGGTGAGTGACTTGTTTTCCGAGCTGTACAACAATGAACTGCCGTCAAAATCGAAATCGTTGAACACTGCTCCTTCTTCAGACACAGTGGACGACGCAGAGCATTGAAATCGTTGAACTTGACTCAATTGATCTGCCACGTAATGGAAAACTTCTATGCAATGCAACCGCAGCTATTCTGAAGAACGAGAAAAGATAGAAACAAGATCTTATAGTTTATGTTGATTTAACGGACACACATGCACAATCCTGATCTTGATCCAACCAATCATTGCCAAAGTGGCTTCGACAAATTGACTTATTACATGCCTTTGCTGAGCATGCGAGATGAAAGCGTCAGCATGTTTTCTTCACACCGCAAGCCCTGGAAAAAGGAAAATGTTCTATAACTCAATAGAAAATATGCTTACTCGAAACACTAGTGTTTTTCTTTTTTAGTGCTTTTGTCTCAAGCACACAGAGCCGAGCATCGATAGCTTTACCATCAGATCCACACGCCACATTGAGCAAACTTTTTCAGAAAATCATTACCTTGTAAAATCCGCTTTGCATCCTCGCAAGACAAACTATCCGATGTCCATTCATCCATGAATATAATTTGTGTTCGTTCGTTTATCAAATGGCCAGCAAACCTTCCATCGCACATGACGCCGGCAATGGTGTACTGCGGAATAATTCCTAAAAAGATAAAGAGAAAGGCTTTTTGACTCACAACGCAATGACATGAAACATAGAAATTCCTTTACAGCTAGCCAATTAATCTACCGACTCTGTACAGTGATGACATATGCCTACCTTCGAACGGACAGAACCAGCTCCTCTTGCCACTATTGTGAGATCCAAGTAGGAGAAGCTTTTTCTCTTTCATCGGGAATTTGTTGCAGGCCAGGAGTTGGTAATATTTTTGATAGAACAGCCTTCTCAGAGGTGGATCTGGAAAACTGTTCCTCACAGCTACAAGCAAGAAAGGAATGCGAATACATAATTGCCTACGAAAGGACTGCACACATATGCTTACTCGGAAAATTCAGTAAAATTTTCTGCCAAAAACACACTTTCCAGACACAAGAACGTCTTGCTTTTCATAAATACAAAGAAAACACTTGATGCAGACAACTTACCTTCAACGAATGGCTTGGGGTATGGAACTTCGCCAGTGTAGTTGTACCTGACAAATGCCCTTAGTGACCCATTCAGATTTGGCTGGTCAACAACAAAACATTCTTTTTCGATGTCGAAGCAAGTGCCGGCTGGAAGTACTTCGATGAAGTTGTAATCTATGCGAAGAGGTTCGACAGCACGGCACTTAGGTTCCGATAACATGTTTGACACAGTTGAAAGTAGAGGCGCCACAACATCAGCGAAGGCCGTCTCTTCTAATTGACTGAGAAGAAAGTCCTTCACCGAACTGGCATAAAGATACGTGAACTTACTGTCATCCAGTTTTCTGAAATTTCCTTTCTACATCGTCCTTCTGGCAAAGTTCACAGCTTTCATCAAAGCAGATTGTGGCTTCGGCTGAGAAGTTGTTGTTGTTACCGCAGCCGATGATGATGATGACATTAAACAAAGACTCAATAAGGACATATAAAGCAAGAACAACCATTATTGTGACTTTTTGCCCAGGAACAGGTGATAGTACGTGACAATGCGTGGTAAGACGTGATAAGACGTGGTAAGGCTTGACAATTTTTCAACTTCCACAATTTGCTTCCAATCATTTTCAAAGACAAAGGTAAATAACAATGTGCCCTAAAGCAAATATTCTATTTTCTTTTGCCGGTAAAAAAATATCCATAGAAAATATCCCCACCCAATTTTCGTTTTCGTTTTCAAGTTAGGTGCTTTTACCCAGGAACAAGTGATAGTACGTGATAACGCGTGATAAGACGTGACAGCACGTGGTAAGACGTGACAATTTTTCAATTTTCTGAATTTCACCAAATGTGCTTTACTATGGTTAGAAATTGTGGATAAATGTCTACCTCAGTATGATGCTACCTACCAGCCAGAAAACAGATACAAAAGGAACCTTAATGCAAGAATAAACTTACCGGCCGAACTGAGATCTATGATTTTGATGTCCATATCTGTCCAATTGAGCTTCCGTAAACCAACAAGCACTTCACTTTTCACGTTTGGGTTAAGTCGCTCACTCAGAATAAACTGCGCAGACTTAACAGAGTAAGTCCGGCCTTCACGTACTGCAACATCTTCCCCAACATTGAATCCATCATCCTCTGCAATGTCACGAACAATCCATTTGGTAAGACTTTCGTATAGTCTGTATTGCTCTTTCGCAGCAGTGATCCTTGAACGTGGTGTACAGTGCTCGAGTGCCCATTTCATCCACAAAATGAAATAAAAGAAATCAATAAACGGAGTCCTATGTCACCAGCAGCATGCAAAATAACTTAAACAGTACATTAAAACATTAATGACGCCAATTTGTAAAGAATTCAACTTCTGAAGAATTCTCACCTCTTGGTCGTATTGCTATACTCTCAGTGAGGTCTAAGCCAGCTCTCATAAATTGTCTGCTGACATCGTTTTCAAAATCGGAGAGACGGATATCTGGATAATCAAATACTATCCAAAATGAAATCCCCAGTCTCCAGTTTTGATGCTCGTTTTCATCATTGTCGTTGTCATCATAAGAGCTGCTGTTCAATTCACGACTGCTTTTAGGCAATTTTCGTTTCTTTGACTTCGTGGCTTTTGCATCTGGCAGATATGTGATGCAAAAAAAGGCCACAACACGTTCATCGTCCTTCAGAACCTAATCGAGTTGATGCCTTTTCGCCCATATTTGCTTTTCGACAAGATCAACATCCTCTGAGCTCCACATGGCTCTAACGGATCAGATTTGGTAGGGTCGAAATGGTGGAATGATGAATGAGCGAAGAGAGTTTTTGGCAGATTGACTGCGCAGCTCTCTCTGTATTTGCGCCATAACACAACAAACGTACCGTTGAAAATAGCGACAGATATTATCCTTGTTCCAAAGTAGCCAAGAGATATCACCACACGAAGTCGACAGCGGAACTAAATCCATAACTACGGCTGCTACTACTTCTACTAACTCTGCTACTGCTACTGCTACTTCTCTCAGTGCCATGAATGTGTGAATCAAAAACTTAAATATATTTATTCTACCGTTCGAATGCAGCAGCAGAAAATTTCGTATAGCTTGATAGCTGCTCATTCAACAGATTCTCACTGGAACTGCTGCTCACAGATGAATGCTCACCGGACATTTGCCCATCGAACACGTGCTCACTGTGACACTTGTTCGCTGCGACATTCGCCCACTGGACACATGCTTACTGTGACACTTTCTCACTGCGACCTTTGCTAACTGTGACATTGCTCACAGTGACACTTTCCCGATGTTACATTTGCTCACTATCACCCATTTGGTAGTGCAAAATGAATGCTCTTATGGTTCAATTCTGCAATGGGAAAATATTCTTCAGTATTCATTCAGTATCCGATGGTATAACCGCTCGTACATATGCGGATACGTCCCGTATCCGAAAATATGCGAATTCGTTTCGCAGATAATTTACGGCTCCGTATGAACGGAAATAAGACCCTTTTTCACGTTGAGATATACGGATTCGGATAATACTGAAAATCATGTAAAATCATATCTCTGGATATTCAACCCTATTTAACCTGGGCTTTTTGGTGCTGCACGATACCTGGGGGGGAGGGCGGATTCCGCCCCCTCCATAATTCCAGAACTGCTTATTGGATAGTATTAAAACTTGGCACACACATTTATTAACCCTTCATGCACATGTGTGCCAATTTTCAAGTCAATAGAGCAGATAGGGCGTGACTTATGACGTCATAAGTGAAATGATCCATTGTCGGATGTGAGAAATAGGGCATTTCAGTGAAAATTGCTCAAGTGCGATTTATTTTTTGCAAGAACAAAAACCATACACATATTATATATCAATGGAAAGGTCTTGCAGAGGGCTTTCTTTTGATGCCTCACTTTAACCCTTTCTGTACCAAATTATTGTAAATGCACAGGAAAAAATATCCATTGCTCAATTTATTCTTATTACAGTTCGAATGAACGGCTCAAAGTGAAATTGGACGGTTATTATAATTATGAACCCAAAAAATAATATGTTGCCGTTTAGCAACATTGGGCATACATCGTTATTTTTGACCCATTGAGGAGGGAAGGCAGTATTCGGATTTCTGGCTTTAAATAAAGTTCTCTTTTAGTTTCGTGGTCATAAATACTTGAACTGAGATTGTAATTGAGTTTGAGGAGTTTCATTCCTAAGTCAAACATTTTGAGGGCATCAGAATCCGAGGTAGGGAGTGTTATGCGGTCATTTTCTGGGAAATGAATGGTTTCGTTGCAGCTCCCATTGTCGACGATTTAGTTATTGATTTGGCATCAAGAGCGCATATCGAACCCGTGCATTTTACTTTTGTGCTTTAAAAAACCTTTCTGATACTTTATATTCTACAGGATATACGAATCCAAATCACAATAGTACAATAGAGCTGTATGACAGAAGTGATCTAGAGCACTGCATTATTCTTGGATCACTTTCACTGACACATCAGACCAATGCTACATCATGATCTCTCAAAAGGTTTCCAGATATAGCAGAGCATAATTGCTAGAACAAAAAGGACGAAGATAAAGTTTGTGTTCAACTGTAGGAAGTAGATTAAGCCCCCAGGGATAACTATGTTTTTTTTCAAACAAACAGTCTTCACAGAGCAATACACACTGAAAAGCTTTTACAACTGTTGCAAAAAAAGGATCTCTTCAACATATTCAGAACATCTAGTGGGATGTATAAAATTCCCTGAAGCAGTTTCGTTCACTCGTCAAGCATACATAAAATTTTGCACTTGTCACATTTTGTTCTAGTATTCATTGTGCATAGGCGACATCGTTGTTTCTTCCGATCATTTGGCAATAACGGCATAAAATGTGACATGAAATGACATTTTGAAGACTATTTTAGCTGTTTTTGATGAGTTTTGAAGCAATTTTGACGAAAAACAATTTTTACCGAAATTTTTTGAAAATTTTCGGATTTTTTTGTCCCCGACCCCGTAGCTATGACGTTGTCCTTAGTTATGACGTCATAAATTCTTTTTCTTTGAATCAAACAAATAAAGCTCATCTTGTTCTTTACTCCTGCAAATTTCTAAGTCTATGGACTATCACTCTTCAAAGGCGAGTTTGCATTGGGGGGAGGGGGGTAAGGGATCATACTTGCCCATCCCACGGGCCAAGTAGGGAAGCTCTCAGAGCCTGGGCAACTAGGGTGTGATATATAACACCAACTTTTGTCAGAGACTCGTTGTTGTCACTCAAAACTGCATCCAACAATCCTCAATCGTCTGTTCTGGTCACCTATATACTATGCAGGTTATCTTTCACAGACACTATATGATCGTCCCATGCTCAATGTTGCCACATGGCAACATATTTTTTCAGCAATATATCTATTGTACCAAGCCTCTGCTACTGCAGATTCTGGCCAGTACTTTGCGAAATACTGGTTGTAAGTCAAACAAATAGCCAGGCAAATATTCGTTAGAAGCTTCCTAGACGTCATAATTGGTGTTGTTTGCCAGAGCACTCCTGGAAAATCATAAGAGCCCCAAGTTACTTATCTTGAATAGCCTCAAATTGCATGATGAATGGCTCAGGTTTATCTGACGCAAGACTTTTTCAACTTGCGAAAGGCTTGAAGAAGCCATCATTTATCCAATCACGTGGGATTTAAAACGCGTAAAGTAAATATGGCGGCTCTGATATTTTGTTGCCCTATGGCAACACTGGTACAGAAAGGGTTAAAGTAAGTGAGATGAGCTTCTTTTCGCCAAATGGGCTAATGCATATTGGTTTGTACGTTGCAGTGGATATTGCGTAGAGGCTTATGTTGGTCACGTTGGTTCCGAAAGCGCAATTTCCTCCCGTTTGCGAGAACAAATCATTGAAGTCGACCATATCCCGATTAGGTAACGGGGAACTTATTCCACGAAGGATACAATTGACGCCCGTATCCCGGTTTTTCTCCATTCCCGACCCAAGATGTCCGCCAATGCAGTGCTGCAGTCGATAGACGCAAGACCTCATTCTGGCTTTTTAGCCGCCTAATGGGAATAGTTTAGGTGCGAAAATTGCTTGAAGGGTTTTGCTTGACGAGGGCAAATAAAATTTGAGGAGTAGTTGGTGATCTACCGCTTGCACTGGTGAAATAGGAGGTGAGGCAGAGCATGGCAAAGGACTACGCTTCGGTTGTTAATGCACTTACTGCTTAAATGGCTGTACGAGAACATCGTGCCTTTCTTCTATGGCTCAAAATACCAAAGTGGCGAGGAGGGATGTGGATGCATAGCCTCTTGTATGCAGAGTTTAGAGGATTATTTTCTAGCCTGTGACTTTGTTCTCTCACCTTAGAAGATGAAGAGCATGGGAGAAGCTATCACCAGTTTAAGGAAGATAGTCATAGTTTAGGTGCCAGAAAAGATTACGGAAACGTTCAAGTTCAACGTACATTAGATGGTAGGACTCTGTTGGACCATGGACCCATGGACGTACATCCATGGTTGGACCACAGTGTTGCTCAGGTGTTGAGCCACATTTTTGCTAGCTAGTTACCTAGCAGCATATACTGAACCTAAATTTGAAGGCTTGTTATAAGCCGTTCACACTAGAAAAAGTTGCACATGGCTGGAGACCTTCCTGGTTTCGTTGTTAAACATTAAAGCACTATGGTAGCTATATATGCACCTTCATGATCGTTATGAGCTCATAAGTTTTCCCAAAACCTAAAGGGGATATATTTTTTTTGCGTGGATTTATTTCGGCAAGTTCAATTTTTGGGACGTTTTGAGTAGATTTATTTTTGCGAATTAGGCATTAGCAGGGGGAAATGTGTGGAAGTAATTAGGCAAATGCGCACCAACAAAAGAAAAGGAGAAAGTTAATGACATGCACATTGCGAGAAAAAAATGAGCCAAAGCAGGTTCAAATCCTACCGGCTACCAGTGGTAGGCACGAAATCCCTAAAGGCTAAGACAGGTATGGGGTTCAGCAAAACCTAGCACTGAGTGATAGTGAAGCGAAGACCAGAAAACAAACCTGCAATTCGAGAAGACCTTTACTTTGTCAACTGAACAGAATGAACTTTCACGAAGTTGTCCTTTGGAAAAAATATGCAAGACAGACTTTTGCTAGGGAACGTTTCTGAAAGTTTTCGCGAAACAGGCCGAACCTTGTGAAATTCACATGTTTTCTCCCGGGAAAGTTTCTCCGAATAAAGCGCATCCGGAAAACAAATCACACCAAACCTATATTGGTACAAATGTGAGCTAAGTACCATAACAGAGCCAGTGGAGAATATAAAATTTCCAGTACAGTTTATTAAGGTGCTCGAAGTATCTGAGTACATTGAGAGTCACTCAAATTTCGTGCACATCTAATTTCTGCCGCAAGCCGATGCGCGAATAATTGATTTCGCGAATATACCTCTTTTTCGCGCATTTGGGTGCGTGAAAATATGACTTGCACAAAACGTTTCATTGAGGGGGTGCGCGAATATTGAATTGCGCGAAACGCATGCGCATTACGGGACAGAACAGAAATAAGAAGTTGCAAAACACAAAAACACAAGCTCAAGATTACTCTATCACTCAACCCGAGTTTTAACTTTGTTTATCTTGCCTTATCACCTCGCAGCACTGAGATCATGCAGAAAAGTTGAAAGGAGCAAAAGTGTATTGGGTAGCCAAATCACAACTGGACATGAGCACCTATTTATAGGCTGCTTTTTTCAATAAATCCGTTTGCTTTTCTGGACTAAGCACGTGCGAAAAACTCAAGCTTTGTTCTGCGCAAAAATTAGATGTTTGCGCAACATCCCGAAAATAAAACTTGCGCGAAATTTGAGTGAATTAAGGTAGTTTAGGACAATACATGTAATCCAACCATACATGTACTGTATTCGGAGAAACTTTC
>JAOBRC010483232.1:0-11705 GCA_027575255.1 Scolionema suvaense
CTGTCAGTGTCAATCCAAGAAGGCTGCTGTACGTGATCAAGAAACAAAAGAAGCATGGCTTTAGCTGCGGCACTGCAGGCATAGTAGACAAGTGCATCGTCCTCTAAACATGTCAAGAAAGAAGCTAGTATTCACAGGCAACAAGAATCAAACAAGGCTTAGCAGTTCAGTGTGTTCCGTGACTTAATATGAACGGGACTACACTAGTCTAGAGACATGGATGCTCATTTGAGGCGGCAGTCAGAAGAAACCTGTTGATCCGTCCATGTGGTTTTCGTTTTGTAGTCTTTGGAATTCGAGTTTTGTTAGCACCAAGATTAGTCAGTATAGTCAGAGTAAAACTGTTGAAAAAGAAAACAGGCAATTGGTTGGGAGAAAATCTCGAGGATCTTCATTTACATTCTCCCAAGACAGTTATACAAGTGGACGAAATATCAAAATATATGATGAAACATGCGCAAATACAGCATTTGTCATCACACTAACAAGGAACTAATATTATTGGTAGAACGTGGAGGATACCAAGTTTCGTCTTGAGCGACCGGACTAAGAATGTTCTAACAGCATTACCTTTATATTCACATTCTTTGATAAAAAGTTAAAGTTACTACAATGTTGAAAAAAAAAAAGATCCAGTATTTCAAAATTATGATCAGACACCAAGTACCTGATATACATAGCTCAGGAAATATGCCAAAAAATTCCAAAAAAAAAAACCCTCTACATTTATGACCGAGATTTTAGTTACGCCCTCAATTAGCCATCAGAAAACTTCGTACAAGTTGGAGATACATCAAGCACAATAAGGGAGAACCTTTAAAAAGGAATCGCATGGCGCAATTGCTACCAAAAAGTGTGTTGGTCTAAGTTACAAGTTGAGTCCTGGGGGTTTCACTTAACATACATGAGACATACGGGGACGTGCTGCCACTAAAGGTGGATTCAACCCACTAAAATTCCCTAGACGTACACGTTTTTTTCTAAGAATACAGTTTATAAGAACATAAGGCTTCTTCAAATCATCAAAATCCTAATTTACCCTTAGATCCTGAAACACGCACATATACGTTCTGGATAGAGGGTCACCTTTGGCGTTCCATAGAGCACCACCTGTTGAAATTGGGAAGTCAAAATGCTGACGTGTTTTGTAGAACAGACAATTCTACGTCGATTGACACCAAGTTATTGTTCTAGCTACTATGGTTCAGGAGATATGGCCTTTTAAACTTATCAGAAAGAGAGAAAAATTGCCAGGTCAATTTTTCAGATATTGTTGAGTTTTAGGGTTAAAAGTTAGGAACATTAAGGCCAACACGAAGGATTGCTCCAAAGATGAATGTTCTTATGACGAAAACCGTGTAATAACAAGGACACATTTTCAAAGAGGAAAGGCAACGTCTGACTAAACTCAACTTAAAATTTGCCCGAATTTGCCTGAGGCGCAAGGCTTCGTGGCGTAAAAGCCAGTCAGCATTTCACAATGCTTCATTAAACATGGGCTGATTTTCAGTTTTTGGGCGACAGGTCTCCGCCACTTCACAAATCGAGTACCCCCTGGGAGTTGAGTTAATTTACAAAGAACAGGCTCCATTATGCAATGATGCATTCCTCAAAAAAAGTTTCTAGACGAAAACATATTCATGAAAATATTGATCAGAAAACAATTCTTTGATCAAACGACGTGAAAATATATACATGACTATAAAATGTACGCTCACATGAAGATAAAGAGTCACTTTATAAGGTAATAATATGACGAGATGACTTCTGCCCATGTTACAAGAAAATAATCATCGAAGTGGCGATTGGAAACACCGCCAGTACGTATTCTTTTCATTAGCCTCGCAGCTCTAAATAAAAATACAGATCTTATTGGGTTATAACGTGGAATTAGTTGCAGTGCGATTTTCATCCGTTAAAAATGCTTTACGTTCTCCAACTCCTTCCAAATCGCATCTGTTGAGGTTTTGACAATTTTCGTCATTCTTCTTAAGCATCAAGAAAATTGTTGCCAAGCCAACGATGAATCCAATAAAACCACCGCCAATAATGTCTGACATAAAGTGAACGTAGTCGAATACTCTGGACAGAGACACATAGAATGCTGCAGTAGCCAGTGCAGACTGTCCAAGGAACTTGCTGAAGATTACCATGGTTGATGATGAAGGAAAAACGAGTGCATCTTCGATATATCCGATCAGGAATGTAGCGATAAATACTAAAGACATAAATAAAACAAATCTGGTCAAAATGAATTGAAAACGAAGAGATCCTTTTTTAAACCTGCAACCTATGTTTACTATTTCTATAGCTTTACGGATTCATCTCTTTCACAAGAAATGTTGGTGTTTATCGTAAAGCACTGCAAAAACTCTTCCTTTAACGACTTGTACAACAACGTTAGCAATGGATACGGAATAGCACCCAAATGCTAATTAAACTGTAAGATGTAGATTTTTACACAGAATTCAAAGCGTCCTAAAAGCGTTGCACAAACGCTTCTGATACTGCCATCGCAAGCAACTTCATAGTTGCGTCAGTTTTGTAGTTAGAACTTTCTTGAATTCCGTGTCATTTTTTTGCCCCAGTTTCTGACGAAATTAGCTATCCGTAAATCTCCCGTTGCCGCTCCACTAAGGTTTTCTTCGTAAAAAAATCCACTGCAAGATCGCTCTTGATGCTGCAGTCTTGGGAGAATTCACTAGTTCGACTTTGTTGCAATTTAAGAACTATGATCAGATATCGGGTACCTATCGCTTGGAAAGTAGATTGAAAAATCCAAGAAAACCAAAAAAGTTATGACCAAGATTGAAGTGCTGCAATATTGAACTCGTAGATACAAATTTTGTCCAAGACTGTGTGCATTTATGAGTCACATCAATCACTTTATTTTGTTTTTTCTGGAAAATGTGTATACATTCGTCCACATCTTTCAAGGAGAGCCTTGGGTACTTATTTAAAATTTCTTCTTGATAGGGGACGCTTAATGAGCAGGGCGCTAAATGAAGCAGGGAGCGCCTATCAAATTAAGTTCAATATCTCTAATTTGTTTTTTTGTTTTCTAAGCTATGTTGTTTTTTTCTATACATGCAAAATCCTATGATAATCTTACAAGCAAAATCTCATAATAATCTTGTCAATGTCGTCGTCTTTCATGCCTAACAAAATGAGTGCCCCTGTGAACGTAATGGTTCTACATAAGCGCCCCCTCTTTGCAAAATCCAAAATCCTACATGTATTGTAGGAGAGCTTAACAAAGCAAGGACGCTTATTCATAAAAATTGTTCATACTGGGAGGGGGTGGGGGGTACTTATTTGGAAGGAGGGCTTCTTCGGCAAACGGCGCTTATTCCGTCATTTACAGTATTTACGTGTCGATAAAGTTTGTGTTCTATTTAGCGCTATATCAAGCACGCAAATAACACATCTATTACGCGTAATACAGTATAGCATATTGACCGTAAAATAATGTCGTACTACTGCATAAACTGTGGCATAGGCCCACAACCTTGGAAGGAACGGTTGGAACAGTTCATGTATATCGAAAAAAGATACAAATATATGCTCTTATCCCGTCACCCACCCAGCTTCAACGTACCTCTGGAGTTGTGATTCAGGAGTTATTAAGATCAGGAGAATCAATATTTCACTTAACAATTCGCAAAGAGACGGAAAAATCCCAGAAATCCCAGAAAGCTTTGTCCTTAGTTGTAGACGGATTGGCATGGAACCTTCTTTCAATTGACAATATCAAACAGAATGAAAATATACATGAAGGCTGGTTCTTACCTGCGGCAGATGAGTGACCGGACGGGAATGACATCCGGGTATTCATTTTATACCCATCAAAATCCTGCCAGGTACAGTAATCGTCTCCAACAATAAAACTCTTTATCCCATTTACTGAAGTACAGTTAAGCTTAGTCCAATCTGGTCGGCAAGCCGTTAGGAAATAAGGCCTCAGAGTACCCATACTAACTTTACCAACAGCGGTAATGAATTGATTGAGACCCATACCAATCACAAAGCAGGCGAGTGCCCATAAACAATATCTTGTTCTTGATGTTGTATTAGAGTCCTTGCCAATAGGAGAGACACATCTAATAAATTCTGTACTGATTATGATGGCGATGGAGACGAGGAAACCCCCAAGTAATAGATAGAGGGCAGACACAGTCTCAGGCAAAATTGGCTTCTGGATTGTAACATCATCGCAGTAGAAACCTTGCACGTGAGGTTTACCGGTTGAGTAAAGAAGCAGAGTTGCTAATCCTGGAGCAAGGCACAGAACGATATTGGCGACCACACGACACACACATCTTGCATTCATCTGGAAGAAAAAACACCGTTTGAGAGAACCAAAAATATAGACTTTCATGCAATGGTTAGCGGTTTGACCATTCGCTACAAAGTTCAAATTCTATTCAAATCCTAACCTAGAACTAGAGTTTTTTCCCTCTAAATTGGAACCTATTTCTCCTTTCTAACTAAGAATGAGGACAGGCGTCTTCCACGAGAAAAACAGCTCGCAAGTCTAGGGAAGCCTACAACTTACTCAAATCATTTTTTTTAGGAGATCTGACAATGAATATTGTGATGAAGGCAATAATGGCACTAGTAATAACAGTCATTGACGGTAAGACTTTTCTTCAAAATACGCATATTTTATCTCAAAATTGAATTATAAAGATTTGGAAGACTGGTACAATAAGGACAAAACAGAGTAGATCTTTCGTTAAGATGAATAGTTTGAAGTTTGAAAGCTGCTTTCCAAATGACAAAATTTACCATAATAGAGCTTTTAAAGGACAGTATCCGATATGAATCTGAAAACATGTTTATATTTTGAGCAAGACTAGTTCTGTTCAACGTAAAAACAAGCACCATATATGTCAAATACTTTTATAATTCACCTTTCATTTGTAATATTCATGCCTTTCTAGCAATTAAAATTGTAAGAATTTGACCAGGATCTGAATTTCTGGTATATATATATATGTAAAAAATTTCAGACTTGAGCACCAAATTGAAGATACCTTTCTTTTTATAGTGCCTATCGACCAAAATACTTTATATTTAGAGTCCTTGTAGCATTGATGTTGAATTGCATAAATAACCTGAAAACGTTTCATTAAAGATTCTGTTGAATCCTCTTCCTTTCACGAGGTGGCCAAGTCAGGAAACGTTTTATCCTATAGGATTGCAGAACTTCCTTTAACTTGGGAACCCAGGCCACCGTTCTGTTCTCTCATCTGCTCTGTTTTCTTTGCAAGTCGGCAAAACCAGTCACATGCAATGGTTTAACGGCAGGGTACGCGAATAAATTAGGAACTGGAACCCAGGTTAAAGATCGTTCTGAATCTATCTGAAATAAGCTGCAGTGCAGTGTGTTAGAGAGCAACGACTTCTAAGCATACCAAGCGTAGCCAGGCATGAAGAGCAGTTTAAAAGCTGAGCTTTGGATGTCATCTGATGTGGTGAGCTCTCGTGTGCGAGTTGAGGAGAATAAAGCTTGACTAGGAAGCGAAAAAGTTATAAGAAGTATCTAACTGACTTTACCTTTGAGGCCGTATATCCTGCAAGTTGTCTCTACCAACAAATATCTACATCGGAGGAAGAGTAGGTTAAGCCTAAATCCTGCAAGATTTGCATTGCCTAGCTCCAAAGCTGTCTCCAAACATTTGCATTTAATAATGCGTTCATTAAAGCCACCAATAATCCCTAAGCTAATGTTTCGTGATGACAAATACAATATGTTTGAGAATAGCTACCTCACTGGCAAATGAATCCTGCGCTTCTTTCCTCATATTTTCTGTGCATGTAGCAGTACAGAGGACCGGTCACCACTTGCGTCATGTCGAGAGCTATCTCACAGGCTAGTATGTATCAGATACTTAGCAGTTACCATGGCTTATGATACACTATCTTTGGCGCATCTGTTTTATTTCATCGTTCATCGACAGATGTCTAAAAAGACTTCTTTGCTTGACTTCACATACTTTATCGGGTGACATTTTTGTCACTCGGTCAAAATTTCGTCAGTTTCCCCGATCAGGTAGCCAGGGCATAGCCTGTTCGCATACCCTTCGAAGACATTTTGTGCCCTCTGCATCAAGCGCGTGAGCGAAGTGGTATGTGAAGCAGGCTACCAAGACAAAGCGCAGGAATCATCATACTCCGAGAAATGCGCAACAATTTGATGTCGTGCCATAAACGAGCAGTTGTACCGTCACATTTTGTAATAATCGTCGCATTTTGTAATACCTGTCGCATTTTGTAATAAATTTGCCGCATTTTGTAATAAAATCGTCGCATTTTGTAATAACTTGAGGCATCGCATTTTGTAATAAATCTATCGCCTTTTGTAATAATTTTTCTAATCGATATTCTAGGACAAATTACCACCTTAGCATGCCAAATTAACAGCTTTTTGTTGAAATTTAGTGTGATCGTGACAAGATTGAAAGCTGTATTGCCATTCACCTGTGCTAACGACAACAGAAACAATAGCAAATAGCGAGAGCTATATCAAAGGCTTAAAAGTTAACGCATTCTAAGTCAGTACGTAAGTCCAAAGTGGACGTAATGCTAGACTAGAACTAGTCGTTTTCTTTATTCTCTGCACATAGCCATAATAAGAAAACCCAGTCGGCGATAGTGAACGGTTTTCCAGCTTCTCTAGTCTGTTGTGTGAATTGTCGTGTGATGTTCTGAACGATTAGAAACGACTTATCTAGTCTAACGTAATACTAAAGTTAGATACATGGCGATAGTTTTGAAAAAATTAAATTATTCACCCACCAGAAAGACAACTGAGACTGTAGGGAATAATTGCAGAGATATCAAGGACTTTATCTGACAGAGTTTGTTTTAACTGAAGCATAGGGCAAGTTTGAAAGACTGTCATTGTCAGGGAATGTGCTCGCTCGATTTTGACTGAGTCTTCATGAAACACGTATTTTTTACACGTACTTTTACATTAATAATGCCTTTATTAAAGGAAGGGCAACATCGAACATGAAATGATAGCAGTCGATACCTAGCTGGCTAGAGCACACCAAAACATGACATTCAGTTCTTATTTCATTGCAAAAGGTTGTGTAGTTTTGGAGATATCAAGCCTCAAAGTTCAGTAGCTACCACCTTGCGTTTAATTATGCATGATATCACTTGTGTACCACTCAAATTATCCAAAGCTTGATCCCAAAATACTCACTACCAAATTGCGCTTGAGTAGTTTTTCTTGGAGTTTATCATAAAGCTGGATAATATGTCAAAGATCCGTTTGACGAAATACATAATCTAAGTATAGGTAATGGATTGAAGCGGTAGTGCTTAGCAACGGTACACTGATGACATCATCAAAATCAAGATGGTAGCTACTAAGCTTTAAGGCTCAAAAACTCCAAAACTTCTCCAGTTTTTGTCATACAATAAACACTAACTGTCATGTTTTGATGTGCTCTGTCACCAACTAAACCTCATTTTTTACGTTACCTTTCCTTTAAAGAATTGAATCCGTTTATTGCAATCTGCTGGGCACACTTTGTCCTGATGCTTCGAGCAAAACCCACAAAATTAAACGATTAATGTATTCAGGGCTTACGATCCTCGACAAAATATTTGGGAAAAAAGGGCTGTCTCTGCCCTTTTAATACTTTTGAGCGAAAAACCACTTTGCATTGAGAATACTTCAAAATTTTATTTGCAGGTGTTGAAACACTTGTGTCCAGTGTTTCGAGGCAGTTTCCGGCAATTTATGCTAGTGGACTGAATTCTACGCCCTTTGTTTTCAAAAATTCCCTGAAAAATTAAAACCCAAGCCAAACCCTAAAATAAGGCCGACCACGCCCTGCAGACACCATAATCACGCCAAAATACGATTTCTCAATAGCCACATATAGTAGGTCCCTCATGCATACTCGCCCGCCCGATTTGCGGCTCTTTACTGGAAGACAAAACTTTATTTGGTTGTTTAGATTAGGGACCATACATTAATGACGTCTAAAAAATTGTTAGCATTTTTGACCCCCCACTCCCCCTTCCCCCCCTTCCCAGTCTAGACTTTGTCCGATTGCACGTGTTCTTGTCATTCGTACTTTGCACTTTACAGACTGATGTCTATTTTTGAGAAGCATTTTTCTGAAAGGTCCACATGACATGCAGTTGACCAGAACATGTCACCGCAATATGGTACACAATTTTATACTTTGTTGACCTCAACTATCGAAATCCTGTTCATAACAATATGGTCTGCACTGTTTCTCCTGGTATCGTTCTGATTCCGAGAAAGCGCATTCCGTTTCGTTCCGTGGATTACCATAAGCCACCGAAGCAACAACGAGCAAATCATCTTACATTATTTGCTCTGACAGTCATTTTCAGCATAAAACGAAGTGTGCAAAAGGACGTCTAAAATTGCGGCTACTCCCCCTCCCCCCTCTTCAAACGTCTAGAAAAATCTTAAATTTCTCATACCCCTCTCCCCCCCCCCTCTCTTGGCCGACGTCATTAATGTATGGTCCCTTAACTATGTTTAGGATGTAAAACCTTCCCCAAGTGCGCATGTGTGCCAGTATATTGTGACAATTATTGCAGAAAGTATTCCGAAAAGTGAGTATTTAACAAGATGCAGTTTACTTTGCAGTGGCAAAGGAGTAGTCGAAAGATTTCTCTTTCACTTCATTGGCCATACAGTAAATTTTCATGACAGTAAAGACTTGGGCTTCAAGGAAAACGTGCGTCATTTGTGTGATATACCGAGAGATGCTGATTGCCAGAGCGCAAGCTTGACCAAAATTTTAACACTACCTACAATCTTAGACAAAATATCTTCGCCAAACTGTTTTGGCACAGAGTTTTGTCTAAGATTGTCTGAATTTTCTGTCTGTATATGGGTGATGTCCATCGATTTGATACTCTTTGCTTGTTTCTATGACCATCTTAAGGCTCGTGCAGTGTTGCCAGATAACTGAACTTGCTTGCTGGTGTATTTGGATGTTTTGTATATGTTGAATGGGGTGGGGGGGGGGGAGTACAGCCTGAACGCAGTAAAAGTTCCAGTTTGAGTGTTTCATGGGACTTACATCTTCTAATCGTGTTTGTATGTGGTGGTTTGTGATCTTAGCTACTTGTTGATGACGGCTTTTCTTTGATTTACTGATTTTATCGTTTAGATCAGGCAGTTATTATAGGTCGTTACCAAAGTGTTTGGCCACGGACTTGGCCAGAGACTCTTTTTTTTTTATGGAAAGAAAATCTGGATTGAGCGTCTTGATCATACTCTCTGAATCGACTTGAGACAAATGAACAATGGAAATGTGTTTGGTTCACTTTTCACCTCTCTCTGGGTTCATTATCACCGCGTAATATGTTTCAAGTGTTTAAGGCGTGGCCTGACCTTTTGACGAGCATGGTATTACCGTCCTGTAGTGTTAGATTAATACATGTACATTGTCTTTCCCCTAAAACAGCAGTTTTTGCCTTTCGTTTCGCTCAAATTTCTGAAATTTTCAGACAATCTTAGACAAAATATCTTCGCCAAACTGTTTTGGCAAAGATTTTTGTATAAGATTGTAGACTGATTTCCAATTTCTAGTACCTTCATACTTACATGATGTAACAAAATTTTTGAAAACTAGGCAAGAATGCGGAACCTTCTAATTAGCGGACATCTCCAATTAACGGACAAATTTCTTTTCCCCAATGTTGTCAGCTAATTGAAGACTATACTGCAATGCGCCTGTAATGCATATTAAGTCTTTGACATGGTTCCCATTGTTTTCTATTGTTTCAATTGTCGTTGTACCGGTGAATGACAACATGGCTTTCAATCAGAGTCACTAAATTACAGCAAAAAACGGTTATTTTGGCTGATGGTAGTTTGTTGTATAATATCGATTCAAAAAATTATTACAAAATGCGATAAATTTATTACAAAATGCGACAGCTAAATTTTATTGCAAAATTCGATGGTTTTATTACAAAATGCAATGGTTCGAATTATTGCAAAATGCAATGATTTTATTACAAAATGCGACACCTACTACAAAATGCGACAATTTATTACAAAATGCCACAGATTTATTACAAAATGTGACAGATTTATTACAAAATGCGATGGGTATTACAAAATGCAATGTTATTACAAAATGCGACGGTACAGCAGTGGGGTGCGAAAAGTGGAGACCTGCTCTTCATAGATATAGAGATTAGTTACATTCAGAATACATCAAATTGTTCAGTTTTTGAGATAGGCCATCAACAAGCACTTTCATTACGATGTATACTGTGGTGCTATACTCCCTTTTTATATGGGAATATGAAAATTTCAGCAGAGGCTCGTGTTTCAAACGTGATACTTAATTGAAGCGTGATCATCTCTAACACAGAAATTTTTTCTTCGTAAACGAATGATTTATCAGAGGAAAACGTCATTTATCAACTTAATCCTCATTCAGCTTTTGGTTTACCAAAAAAACATTATCATCTTGGCTACAAAATTGTATTGCTCATCTTAACTTTTTTGATAAGTCTCAGCCTCGATTTGCTCTTAACTAATAAATTGTTCTTATTTTTTCGGTAGTTGAGACTCGTATTCTTGTACAGCAAAGCGTGTACAGCAATGGATCGAAATTGGAGCAGTCCTCTCAAAACTAAAGGTTACCAATCACTTCAATAACTTTGTAACGAAACAAAAGACTGGATCAAGGAATTCGTCATTTGCCAAAAACGACTAGTCTGCGAATCTTTTATTCAGTGAGGTTAGAATGCATTGATTATTCGTTGAGATACATCTATTCACAAGGAAGTCTAATCTTTATAAGACAACCTAGACATAAGCATAAGAACAGTTATTTTCTGATCTGCAGCATATGTTTAGGCTTCATGTATGGAAAATAGACATGCACAGAGAAACTTCTACGGTCCAGGATTATTCCAGAACAGCTCTCATTATTCTGTATCTTGTGTTTTGCTGAAAAAGGATACCGCGAGGTATTGACGACTTCAGAAACTAGAAGCAGGGGTCAACTTCAATGCCTCTGAGAGCTATAATATGCAATGAGACATTGCACGAAAGCCTGAGTTCAAAGTTGTTGGAATGAACTAAGGTCTACATCTCTTCGCTGAAGGTCTGACCCAAGAAATTTGGTTGAGTATGCTTGTGTACTTCTCATGCACTAGATTTATTCCATCAGATTTCACGCCTGCTACTAACGGCTACAAACAAAGTCTCACCGGGGTGGTGCACTAGGGTCGAACTGAACAACGAATCGTTAATGCTGAGGCACATTGAATCTTAAATAATGACTATCTTATGACTATTGATTGAAAAAGCACTTTGCTTCACAATTGCTTCAAGAATTTTTTTTGCATGAGCTCAGCCCCTTCAGTCAAAAAGCTTCAACGTAGCCCGCCCGACTACTCTGATTTGAGCTCCGTACTAGCAGACAGATGTTCCACACTTCGAGCAGAAACTAAGCGCAAACATGTACACGTGGTAAGACATTTTGACCATAGTCACTGTTTTGACCATGCTAGTAGACCCAAGGGATCATATTAATTGGCAACCCGAGGCGCAACTAAAAAACGGATTTGCTCAATGCAAATGCAATGTAGAAACAGAAAGCAGGGGCGGATAGAACATACAGCATATCAAGCGGAATGCTCTATGTCTTTTTCACCGTAAGTGAGCTCATGGTTTT